>OX359198.1:7347400-7477400 GCA_947172415.1 Chondrosia reniformis | reverse complement strand
TACTAAGAGGTACACATGTTTTATAAATGTCCTCAGTTAATTGTACATATAACCTGCTAATGAGATATAGCTATTATGTAAGTATATATGACAGACTATAATGCAGAATTATTTCCTCTGTATTGAGTATTACTGCTCTTGAATGTACATATATGTACACATCCTCCTCCTATACGTAAGGATAGATGGAACAGAGAAGCAAGGGCATCTAGACCTGGATGGAAAGCAGTGTACAACAAGGCAGTGACAGATGAGTGCTCACAGCGACAGAAACAGAGTCTGAAACAACCTGGGAAGCAGGTATGATGTGAGCAGTGTCTCAGACAGTTCAGGAAAGAGGGGGATCTGAAAAGACACAAATGCTTCTCTAGAAACCTGTTAACCAGTGTGGTCAACTCAATGCCCAACATGTAATCGATGGTTCCGTAGCCGTGGCGGAATGGCTGTCCATAGATGTGTACCAATCCCTCAGCGATGTGCTGAAAATCATGTCTATATACTACAGCTCTATCATTTTGCTCCCCCCATCAGGGGGTCGCGTGGCCGTGTAACGGCAGCAAGACAGAAGGAAGTAAGGAAGGATGCACACATAAACTCTGTAGTCTGGTCCAAATATACACATACGTAGCTGCTTGTGTAGAGCCATAGTTACTTAGTTAATCTAAAATATGTGTTAAATATTTGTTGTATAATGATCACAGAAAATTCTATACGTGTTAAAATGTGATTGAGCTTATAATAAGTATATGATGCCTGCCATTATATATACTTCATTTGCAGTGCTGAGAGTTATCAGTGAAAGGCGTGCCTTCATTCAGTTGCTGTATTCCTGGTGAATCTCCCATTATGGTCTTCAAGCAGTGGATGGTGCTACTGCTCCTTGTGAACAGGGTCTACCAAATTACAGGTTTGGCAGCTAACTTTTCTAACTGATCTAAAGCAATCTGTTGTATTAATAAGATCTCATTCTTTCCCCTCAATGCAGGAACTGACCCTTGTGGTACCACTGTCACTCCTTTTAACAGTGGTCTAACTGACATCTTGTTTTTAGTAGATGGTACTTCAGATATGAGTGCTACTACTTTGTCCCATCAAAACTTTAACAATTTTAAAATTCTGATCAATACCTATATTTCCTCCTTTACTTCTGACTTCAGATCTACTGGAACAGACTTTGCAATTGCAACTGTTTATGGCACAAGTGTGAGAATTGAAGTTGATTTCAACGACGCTAGTATTGTTGACACCGCTGGTCTCTCGACTGAAATATCAGCTATTACTTCAGACCCATCTGGTTATAATGCAATTTCCTTGGATTCGTCATATGACAACATTTTAGATAGTTATAGCACACCACTTTCTTTCAGCAGTTCTGGTATTAGCCCAAGGTTGTTTACTAATAAAGTGATTATCTTACTATTGGATGATAACCTTGATACATCTAGTGGAATGAACACAGATCTGATTCAGTCTGCTCGTGATAGAGGCATCCTTGTCTTAGCAGTGCGACCAGCAGCAGCTAGTATTGACTCCATTCTGATGACATACACGGGAAATGCTGACTGGATATTTGACTTGCCCAGTTCTACTGCAGACTATATCACTTTGGTGCAGACTTTGAGAAGGCTAATTTCAACTTGCAGTGAGTGAATCTAAGAATGACTGCATCTAAACACTGTTTACCTCAATCCATATCTTCTCTGTTGTCCAGCCATCAATTGTGGTCCTCCACCTCAAATATTGGATGGAGTGGTTAACTATGACACCACCCTCTTCCAGTCCTCAGCCAATTATTCTTGTTTGAGAGGGTTTGAGTTGAACATCACAACATCTACTGTCTGTCAGGGTGATGGCACTTGGAGTCCTTTGCCAGGCTGTGACAGTGAGTCCCGTGTACCTGTCCCATGTACCTGTCCCGTGTACCTGTCCCGTGTACCTGTCCCGTGTACCTGTCCCGTGTACCTATCCTGTGTACATGCTCTACTGTACAAAGTGCATAGATAGATATTCAAGATGATATCAGCTTAATAACACTCACCTGAGACTTATTTTTCCTTCACATAGTTATCACTTGTCCTGCGCTTGCGACTATTTCTGGAGCTGAGCTGTTTGATGGGGGCACAGAGTATCTGGCAGTGTCAGAGTACAGGTGTGTTGCTGGTTGGGAGCTTACTAGTGGAGACCTGATCCGAGTGTGCCAGCAGAATGGAACTTGGAGTGGGGACCAACCTGTCTGCTCTAGTAAGTCACTAGGCCTTAATTCCTTGTGGACAGCTATACAACACTCTGCTACAGTGAGGTGGTAGAAATAGCTTTATTTTAGATATATCTGTCTTTGTTTGTACTCTAGTGAAGACATGTGACGTGTTATCAGTTCCCAATGGCATGGCAACGTATGATGACAATCAGAATGTAGGATCTAATGCCACAATCCAGTGTGACAGTGGTTATACGCTAGAAGGACCCTCAATGCTGACTTGTCAGGAAGATGAGACTTGGAGTAGATCTGGATTTGCTTGTGTTGGTAGGCTAATGAGAAAAGGACTGGAATCCTTACTGAAGCACATGTTTCAAATAGTGACATGTTATTTGTACTAGTAACAATGCAAGTTAATATGATTAATGGGTCCATACAGAAGTGTTGGGTAATTAAAATCCAAATATATCATGTTTTAGAATTTAAAGCTATGACAAAGTTATTTGAAGGATGTGTCATAAATTCCAATATTGTATGATTGTAGTTACAGACTGTGGTCTGCCTGATGGTGTGAAGGATGGTACATACACCATCACTGGGACCACTTTTGGAAGTTCAGTCCAGTACATGTGTCGAGACGGGTACACCTTAGAAGGACCGTCTACTGCCAGCTGTGAGGCAATAGGATGGGATGCTGGTCCACCAACCTGTACCAGTGAGTTTTGACTAATAGTGATGTAATCACACATGAATATTTCATAACAATACTGTCAACCTTCCACACAGTTGTTAATTGTACTACTCCACCAATTGTCAATAATGCTGACATGGAGTATTTGTGTACCACGTTTGGCTGCTTGGCTATGTACACTTGTGCTGAAGGATATAGCACAAATGATGTGCCTTATGCCATCTGTGGAAGTGACATGAACTGGAGTGGAGCAGATGAAATTACATGCAATGGTATGATTGTTTTCTAATAGCTTGCCTATCCCTGACCATGTCTATTTATGACTGTACATGTAGAAGTTGACTGTGGAACACTGAGTGAACCCCAGAATGGAGCACTTACTCTAGGCAGCACCACATACTTGGGCACTGCCACTTACACTTGTGACACAGGATTTGTGCTGGAAGGAAGTAGTTCAAGAAATTGCACACGATTTGGAAAGTGGTCTGGCAGAGATCCAACCTGTTTAGGTAAGCAAGATGCAATGAAAACTCCTTTACCAGTTACTGATAGAGTATGGCAGAATTGGGACTGCATTCTCATGACAATACTTTGCTCCTGTAATGATTGTAATTGTGTAGCAATCGATTGTGGAGCACCAACGGAAATAGTAAATGGCATTGTTCGCAATGAAGGATCAGGCAACAATGATGGCACTGAGTATCCACACTTATCTACCTACACCTGCAACAGAGGATTTGAGTTACCTGGAACTACTATGGGGATGTGCATGCTGAATGGAGAATGGAGCCGGCCTATCCCACTTACATGCACCCGTGAGTAGCTTCATGAGATGGAGACCCACTTCCAGCAGACAAACAGCTGATGCTAACAGCGTCTCACTCAGTTTATCTTCTCTTTCATAGGGGTGAACTGCATGATGCTTCCTGACTTGGAAAATGGAGATATTGTCTACCCATTTGACACGTATTATCAATCAGTGGCTTATCACTCATGTAATGAAGGATATGAGTTGAATGGAGCAGCCTTGAGGGTCTGTGAGGAAAATGGGGAGTGGAGCAGTAGTACTCCAATTTGTCAACGTTAGTGTACTCTATCATCTCAAATGAGCATTAGGACAAGTGTCTAGCTAATTGCAAGCACTGCTCTGCTCCACCCTATATATTGTGATTGCTAGGTTACGTGTCTCTCATTCTCTATTACCCTCAATAGCCATTGACTGTGGCAGTCCTGGTAACCTAGACAACGGCATTATCACCCCTGGTGACAACACCTCTCTTGGTGCAACAGTTACATTTACTTGTAATAGTGGCTACACTCTACAAGGCATGAACAGCAGGACTTGCCAATCCAATGGAAGATGGAACAACGAGGTACCAGTATGTCAAGGTACGTATATACAAATAGTAGAAGGATGTTAAGCAGGGAAATAATACATGTATCAAATCAAATGTAAGCATTTCCTTGTCCACGTCCTGTTAGCTAATGACTGTGGATTGCATGGTCCAGTGGAGAATGGTGATGTAGTGTACACTGCAGGGACCACCTTTGGTTCAATGGCTCACTTCTCCTGCAACACTGGCTTTCAACTCATGGGAGCTCCAAGTGTCTTAATGTGCCTAGAGGATGACTGGAGTAGTGCTGTACAACCAACGTGCCAAGGTGAGTAGCTTGACAAGAAATCTTCTTACAAGTGTTACAGGACACGCCTTCTTCCAATCCAGCTGTGGACTGTGGAACGCCTCCTCCTAGGATGTATGCAAACTATATGGTCCTTAATGACACCACCTATCAATGCGTGGCAGAGTACAAGTGTCAGAGGGGATACAGGATGAGTGGAGGAGATGAATTTATCCAATGTCTCAGTAATGGGGTGTGGAGTCCAGCAACTATTGACTGTGAAAGTAAGCACTTGCATCAAGTGGCAGGCTATATCTTTGAGATGGTTTACTTTAGTCTTTTGAGTGTATAAAGAAGCAGTTAGGTTTTTGATGAGTCAGACATTTTAACCCTGTCTTCAGACACGGAAGTCAAAGATCCCGGGGTTGAAATGTCCAACTTCTCAAAATAAAACTGCTTCTCTAGACTCTCAAAAGATTAAGATGAACAATCTCAGAGACAAGTTAGAAGAAATACCTACCATCTAAAGTATAGGTATGTCTTAATGAGGCTTGTATTTGCTGTAGTAATTGATTGTGGTGAGCCTGCATTGTTCAGAAATGGTCAAGTTGAAGTGAACGAGACGACTTTTGGTGCAAGCATCATCTACACATGTGACCCTGGTTACCAGGTGATGGGTGACCCTACTAGGGAGTGCACCCAACCCAATTATGATGGACCTGGAATGTGGGTGGGGGATCCCCCTTACTGCCAGAGTGAGTCAATAGCCTCAACATCCAGTGAGAAGGTGCTGGCAACCAATTCTTTCTCCTTTGGTATACAGTTGTGGATTGTGGTCCAGTGAGTGATGTTGCCAACGGCGATGTGGTTTATAGCTCTGGTACCACATTTGGTTCAACAGCTACACATGTTTGTAACCATGGATACACCTTGATGGGCTCTTCAACAAGAGTGTGTCAGCAGGATGGTACATGGACTGGAGTGACTGCAAATTGTGCAGGTACTAAACATCTTGTTAAACTTGAGTGTACAGTCATTGCTTGAAATTGTATTTATATGCTGTGTCATAGTTATCCAGTGTTCTCCACTTGTTTCACCAATGTTTGGAGTGGTGGACATGTCTCGGGGACGGGATTACGTAGCTGTTGCTCACTATCGCTGCAATGATGGATACAGTTTGAATGGCCAGTCGGTCAGACAGTGTGAAGTGGATGGAGAGTGGTCTGGAGGAGAGCCAACTTGTACAGAGGTGGACTGCGGAAGTCTTTCAGACATTCAGTATGGCTCAGTGAATTACAGCAGCACTCTCTTAGGTGCCACAGCCACTTATGAATGCGATCTTGGGTTCAGCCCGAGCGAGGGTACCACAACTAGGAACTGTGTGGAAAATGGGAAATGGGACGGCTATGAACTGCAGTGTCAGCGTAAGTAGTTACTTGAAACATGTGTAAAACATAGGATAACATTGATATGACCTTCCATTTATATATAATATTTGTAAAATGTAAAATACTATAACACAGTAAACTGCCTATTGTACGTAAGTCTTGTAGTGAAATGCATAAGTCAACATTACTGACAGTCAATTTCAATTGAGCCAATTACAAGTATTTGAGCAGCTAATAGGATTTTGATTAACTGTCCATTTGCAGCTGTTCAGTGCTCTCCCTTTGATATCAGTGACGGGGATATTTCCTATTCTAATGGACTCAACTACTTATCGATATCAGTCATCACATGTAATAGTGGCTTCATGCTATCTGGACCAGACACGAGCGAATGCCAGGATGACGGAACTTGGAATGTAACTAGTACCACGTGTCAACGTAAGTTACAACATGTTAGAGTGTTCTTACACTGTTAATCAGGACTGCCTGCATCTGTGTCTACTCAATTAGGTATCCTTTGTGGAACTCCCCCAGTATCATCAATGTTTACTTTATTGGCAAATGAGTCTGGTGCTCCAATAGCTGAATACTATTGTGGTGAAGGACTCTATTTGTATGGACCCAGATTTACTGTTTGCCTGGAGAATGGGAGTTGGAGTGGTCCTCCTCCAGTTTGCAGATGTCAGTTGAGCAGGCCATGGCATATCCCATTCATATATATATATATATACGTACATATATGTATATATGTGAGCTTACATTAATTTTGACTAATATTTTTATGGAGTGTAACTAGTTAATTGTGTAATCTCATAATAATGTAAAACTCTACATTTAGTTGCTGAATGTGGAGTACTAGAGATACCAGAAAATGGAAATATTACTTATATTACAAACAATGTATTTGCTTCAAATGAGGATCCAACAGAATTTGGAGCTGTTGTTCAGTATTCTTGTGATGATGGATATATTGTACGTGGTAGTACCAACTCAACACCTAGTCATCAGAACCTAAGGTCTTGCTCTTTTGGTAGCACACCAAACAGTCCCAAGGCAAGATGGATTCCTGCTGGCATTGAGCCCTATTGCGAGAGTAAGTGAATGTACCAATGACTTAATAAAGCAAATAAGTTACTCTTGTAATGAAGCACAACTTGATATGCACACTTGTGTATATAGGAGTGGACTGTGGCTACCTGGGAGCTATTCAGAATGGAGACCTACAGTATATGGATGATACTAGGTTTGGTTCATATGCAGTGTACACTTGTAATGATGGCTACCTCCTGGAGGGGTCTGGCCAGTTGAGATGCAATGTGATGGGACAATGGACAGACCAGCCTCCAACCTGCACAAGTAGGTCACCTGTCCGGGGCAGCAGCTTAAATACACAATGTAATTGCACTGTTTTCTATATAAATACTGTAGTTGCAGACTGTGGTCCTTTGAATACACCCACCAATGGTAGCTTGGTAACAAGTAATGACACCACTTATAAGGCCATTGCCTTATATGGCTGTGATACAGGCTTTACTCTCAAAGGGTGCGCACTGCGTACATGCACTTACAACTCCTCTAGATCAAGCATTGAATGGAGTGAGGCGGAGCCTTACTGTGAAAGTGAGCCATTTGTAGCTCTGCAGAGATGGAATACTATAAATGAGTTTTTGTCTAAAACTTAATTTTTTTTCAGTTGTGGACTGTGGTCTACCGGAGGCTCCAGTGTCTGGTAACATTAACAACTCCAGTGGTACAGTGTACCAGAGTGTCCTGCTATACAACTGTGACGATGGACACACCCTCATTGGGTCCGCCTCTAGGACCTGTCAAGCTGATGGTAGCTGGTATCCACCGGAAGATCCAACCTGTGCAGGTGAGAGTGACAATCTCCACCTTATTGTCATCTGCTCTCATATTTACCATTAATATCTCCACAGCCAACAACTGTACAGACCTTGCCCCAGTTGAAAACACCTTTGAGATGTTTACTAATGGGTCAATGCTTGGCTCAAGAGTCAAGTACACTTGTGTTAATGGAACAGAATTGGTAGGAGGATCAGAGATACGAGAGTGTCTTGTTGATGGCAATTGGAGTGGAACGCCTCCTCTTTGTGTTGGTTAGTCCAATCACATGCAAGCTGACTACATTCCTCTCACTGCTCCCCACTCCTACGTTCACTGCAGTCCCACAACCCCCTCCCGACCTGAGTGTCCAAGTGGTCAACAGCTCAGGAGAAAGTACCCTCTTTCTTGTGGAGTTTACACATCACCTGGACTTTGCCAGGGAGTGCGAATTGGTCTACTTTAAGACTTCAAGTGGTGCAGACACTCAGGGCGGTTTAGCTTCTCTGCCAGGGGAGTTTGTTCCTCAGGGAGACACCATGGTAAAATGCTGTTAACTGTAACCACAAAGAGAGAAACCATCTGTTGATTATTTTTCCTTCTCTTCTCTTTTGATAGACTGTTCTGTTATCTGAAAATCAAACTTCCGTTTATGTAAGAGTTAATGAAGCAGGTTCTTATGAGTTCTCAGTGAGTGCTGCATTATGACACATGTGACTGTGTGGGGTACATGAGAGGAACTTGTTCCATTCACTCCTTCTCCTAACAGGTGAGATGCAATAGCAGTGTTGGTATGACTGGGTTCAGTGCTCCCGTGAGTGGAGAAGCGCCAACTGCAGCCTCTGAATGCAATGATGTCTTCAGCTGTAACCCCCAGCTGCTGTACAGTGTGATTGTACCAGTTGCAGTAGTCATTACAGTTCTAATTACTGTAGTAGCTGTAGTTGTAGCTATAAAGCTTGGAAGGTCTGCTAAATCAACACCTTCTCCCAACCCTCCGTGAGTAGCACTGCATATCCAACATTTTAAAACTGCCAGCAGATAATCATATAGTTAGCATCTATGTGTGATTGCTGCTGCTCTCCTTAGTGCCGAAAGAGTGGATCCAGAAAATGAGCACAGAACTACAGTCCTGGCTGGTCCTGCTGCTGCAGAACTTGAGCCAGAGGACCCACAGGGGGATGTCCCTGCAGAGGAAAAGCCTGAAGGAGATACAGAGCCAAAATTAGAATCCGAGGATTGACCTGAAGAAGACTAGTTTCCATAAGAGCTCTGCTACATTTACCATTGTATATACGTACATGACTATAATTCCACTAGAACTATAGAAACTACATACTGTATATATAGACTAATTGAAATTTAATTAGCTGTGATATATGATATACATTCAATTGCAATGGCTCCATACTAAACTTCCAAACCACAACCTTCCTATCACAACAACACCTCTGCAGATTCATATAAAATATATGCCACAGATTCAGTGCACAAACCTACTTTGACCACAGCTTGTTAAAGTAGGGAGGTGAGATGGCCTCCACCGTGTTCTCATCTGTTCTACTGCTACTCAGTGCTGCCTCTCTGGTAAGATCAACACACACTTGAAGGGATGTGCCTAGACCATAAGAAGAGAGCTGTCTATAGCTGTCTATAGTTACTTAACTAAATGTCTTTAGCAGTTAAGACTAAGTATATAAATGTTCAATGTTGGCTTTATGTTCTCAAGAATAGAAAGCTCTAATGTGCCTTCCATTTAAAATGTGATAGACCATGGCCAGTGTAGTGTCAGAAGACTATCCACTTCACTGTCTGAGGGCCTACACCCTCAGGGAGAACCACCTCAACTTTACACTGCCACCAGAGTGTATGCGCCTCCCCACTAGGCAGAGATGTGTCTGTCCGGACCCTGAGACAGTCAAATCAGCTGTAAGCTATTATATATTTAACCAGTGCTACATTTCAATAGTATTTAGAATTAACATAAAATTAACACTTTATTCAAGTGGTCATAATATAAATGACAGTTGCTTTTTGGAATACCACCCTACAGTATGGTGGTATTTCAAGGGCAATTGTCACTTGTATTATAATATATTGTATTATCAGTACATACAACTTAAATACATACAATGTATGTTATACATGTGAAGGGCAAAGATGTCATTATCCGCTCAATGAGCATAAGAGTACGTGGGCGGCCACCTTACACTGCAGTGACTGTAGAAGCTGTGGTATTCAATCCAACTTCAAATGTCCAGACAGCCGACTTTGAAACTGAAGTACCTAAAGAGGCATTCATAAGTAGCTTTGTGATGTAAGCTTACAATCTGCACTCTACTACACTCCACACCTCCACACCTCCACCATCAGTGCATGACTGTCTTATCTATTTGGATGAGTACTGCATATAGCTTTATGCTCCTCTGAATTGTAGAGTGGTGGATGGGCAAAGATACACTGGTGTCGTAAAGGAAAAGGAAGTCGCAGCAAAGGAATTCAAAGAAGCAGTTACTACTGGAAGAACTGCTGGTACAGTTGTTCAAAAGTGAGCTAAACATTTAACTTACAGGTGTGACTCAAAACATAGTAATAGACTAGCTTGGTATGAGTGAAGTAGAAGGTGCGAACAGTAGAAGGTGTAAACAGTTGTGGGTGTGAGACTAAGGTTGTATCAGTAGACAAACATTAAGTACTTAATGTTTGTCTACTGATACAACCTTAAGCATATCATCTTACAATCAGCAACATTGAATACTCAACACTCATTACAACTACCAGCTGATAGCACTGACTCTCATTACAACTACCAGCTGATAGCACTGACACTCATTACAACTACCAGCTGGTAGCACTGAAACTCATTAACCCTACTAGCTGGTAGCACTGAAACTCATTAACCCTAGCTAGGAACATTGAACCTATTCTGTCTGTCATTAGCTGGTTTCAACTAATCTTGTAATATACTATACAAATGTAATATAAATGGGTCTCAAACCCTAGAATTACTAGTGTGTAAGATGAAATTTAACTTTATATTGTACACAGAAGACATACAAGTACAGTGTTCAGTGGGTGCACTGGGATTAAGGTTAGGTTAGGTTAGGTTATTTTTAATTTAAACAGGATGGTCCCATCAGCTCATGTGGCTGGTCTACCTGGGAGACCTGAAACAAGAATACAATAATACACATGCATGAGTGATGAGCAATGCATAAGTCGGATAAAAAATTGATAAGAATTGAATGCAAATTGTGAATATCAATGGAAATGGATTAATATTTCTGTAGATCTGAAACTACATTTGGAACCAATATATCAGTGTCAGCATTTTGCCAAGTCAAATTTAAGTTGAGATATGAATACGTCTTAACAAGAGAAAGAGGAAAGTTTTGTATTCCATTGAATGTTCGACCACCCTTGCCAGTCATAACTAGAAGGGTCTATGTGGACCTCCACAGTGCAGAAAACATGGATTGTCTGGAAGCTGAAAACTACAAGGATGCTAAGTTTGTCAAGTCTGGACAGAGAGTTACATCGTCCTACAAATTAAAACCATATGAATTGGACAACTTCATTATTAAGTACAACTTAAACCAAAGTGATTTGGCTGAACAACCAGGCAATTCTTACTATGATGAAAATGGATTTGTATTTGTTCAATACACACTTCCACAGAGTGACTGCTTTGATAAAGAGTTTAAGCCAACTTGCCCAAGCAAGGTTAATGTAGATCGGAGGAGAAGGCACACCTCAAATCTAATGAAAGAGCTAATTAGCCAGGATCCTGAAAAAATGCATTCTGATGAAGAATTGAAATCGCTAATTGACCAAAATTACCTCAGGTCAGTGGAAAGGGATCGTAGACAGACCCTGTCACCACTAGCTGGCTCAGGGTACATCCCCACCGAAACCACTGAACCTCAGCCAGAGTGCAACACCACAATAGACATTCCAGTGCCAACAGGTGATAGCATTAAAAAGTGTGTAGCTTTTGTAGTTGATGTTTCTGGTTCAATGTTTGGTAGTAAAATGGAACAAGCAAAGGAATCTCTGATCCTTCTTCTCAGAAAACTGCGACCTTATGATTGTGTGACTATTATAAAGTTTCATGGATCGGTGGAAACAATTTGGGAGCTATCTGTGGTCAGCGATTGTTTGGAAGTCATCATTTCTAGAGTCGAAGGTTTGAGAGCTGGTGGTGCAACAAATATTGACGGAGCTCTCCGCAAAGGTATAGATGAACTGGTGAAATTTCAGAGCAGCAAACATGACTGCATTTTCCAGTTGGTCTTGTTGACTGATGGGGAGCCAACTGCTGGTGAAACCAACCCGAGGTTGATAGAGGCTAATTACAGAAGGTATACAGAACAAGTCAGACAGACATACGGAAAGGACACCTACACATACACCTTAGCATATGGTGAATACGCTGACTTCACTCTACTACAGAATTTGGCCATTGAGAATAATGGGTTTGCTCGTAGGATCTATCTTAATGAAGATGTTCCATCTCAGCTGGTAGAGTTCTACAGAGAAATTATCTGCCCTCTCCTCTGTGGAGTCAAATTGAACTACAATAATGCATCCCTCTCTAATCTAACACAAAATAATTTTGGGGAATGCTTCTTTGATGGCAATCAAATAGTGTTTGGAGGACAAATTATTGGAAGGCCTCATGTCGGTAAAGTGTCAAAAATATCCTTGTCTGGTAAAGGTGTCGCTGGTGACGTTACACTGTCAAACATTAGAACACAGCGAATTCATGGGAGCAGTACGTTTGTAGAAAGAGCCTATGCTTATCTGAAGATCCGTTCCTTGTTCTCCAAGAGGGACGAGGTGAAAGGAGAAGAAGAAAGGAAAGCTTTAGAAGATGACATACTCAAGATGGCCCTGAAATATCAACTTGTGACATCACTCACTTCAATCATTGTGGTTAAGCCATGTGATGAAGAAGTGAACCGCACTACATCAAAACCAACCACTGGTACACCATCCATCACTACTCCATCCATCACTACTCCATCTGTCACTACTCCATCTGTCACTACACTACCTGTAACAACAAGACCTCCAGGATCTACGAGACCTACAATATCTACTGGTCGAATATATTCTCCAGTGACAAGTAAGTACATGAAAAATATTTGTGTTGCTGATGCTCAATATTCCATTACCATGTCCACACATACGTATGTATCAGGGAATATGGTAGTACTCCCTATGTAGGAATGTATATATATATATATCATTTGTCCTATTTGCATACTAAATCATATCTTAACTTTGTCATGTCATCAGACAGCTGGTCAGATGGTATAACTTTTAATCTTTCTGGTTAGTCATTGATTTGGATCCTCATGTCATAGCAGAAACCATTTCTGGCCATCGCTTGTGCTATACTGTGGACGGGAAGGATGGGGAAGTGTTCAATCTTCTCACAGACAAAAACTTTATAATCAATGGAGAAGTTGTCTGTACGTTTGATACTACACTTCATTGTAGCTGTTGCTATATACAGTCGGCTTATATATGTCTGTAAATACAAGGAAAATCTAAGATACCATTTTCCTACATGCTATATGCCTATTCTGTAAAAAGAGCCTATAGGGGAACTAAACCTAAAGAGAGCTTTAGATGAAGATACAGTAGTCTTTTCTTCCTTCTTTTATCTTCTTCTCCACTGGGTCAGACAGCCGTTTCTGGGAATTCCACCCTTCATCAGTGATCCTGGGAGTCTTTGTCTTTTTCTTTATCTTGATCTTCTGTGAATCCTTGGCTCACTATGCTAAATCTAGGGGCCTTATATACACTATTTTGGCGCCAAAAGTTAAATAAGGTGTTAACTAAGACACATGATGAAATTTAATTTTATGAAAGGAATGTAGGTCCAATTAACTTTTATGAATTAATTATAAATCTATTAGTAATCTTGCTTGTACAGGTAAAACAGACTCAGCATAACTATAGACACAAGTAGGACATATTACGTAAGTCTACCCTTAGGTCTTCTAGTAGTAACATTTCTTTGGAGGTGGGGTAACACAATATGGGGTAACACAAGACAGTCCTTAAGCATACTAGCTACTTTTTGCTTATACTTGATTCTAACTAGAGGCTGCCGGGATAGGAAGGTTTTAAAGGTTGATTTTAGCTTAAAGTATTTGTAACCCTGCTTAATAAGCCTACTGCATAACTGCAAACTTTTAGCCTAAAAACTGGAATACAAGTATACCACATGTAGTTCTTGTATGTACTATATACGTATGCAAGTAGTATAATATCTCTGTGCTCAGCATATCGATATAAGGGGAAAAGGAAGACATTCTTTGGCAGTGTTGCCATTAGATTTCTTCACAATTGTGACTTTGAGGACGAGACAAAGCTGTTAATCTCTGCCTTACACGGTGCAGCCGTGCTTGGAAGTGACATTCACATCAAATGGGACACCACAATTGGCTACGAGACTGATGAGGTCACTGTCACTCCAAATGGCAACGACACTATTATTGTCCGCTTCCCAAAGCACAATGTAGAGCTAATCTTCACCCAGCGTTACAGAGGGGGGTATTTCCTAGGATTTGCTTTTTCAGATTCAGCTGGCTACACACCATTGGCTCATGGACTCATAGGTACATACATTGGCTCATGGACTCATAGGTACATACATTGGTTCATGGACTCATAGGTACATACATTGGTTCATGGACTCATAGGTACATACATTGGCTCATGGACTCATAGGTACATACATTGGCTCATGGACTCATAGGTACATATATAAATTATATATAGCTTGAAATCTTGAGACAAAAAGGTGTAATTCTAACAAAGTCTGTTTGCATGTCTGTGCTGTTGAAACTAAAATTAACGTTGGATGATGTCTCACTTGTTTAGGTCAGCTGCTGAAAGCTCCTTCGGAGCTGTTTCATGAGTCAGGAGAAACAATGATCAAGATACGTGGAAATGTGCACAGAGTCAAGGATTGGCAGCGACTTAATCTGCTGACTCAGCAGTATGTGAGCTGTTATTCAGCTGAAAAGAAAGGCACTGCCATCCTGGAAGGAAACACTACAGATTACCAAGTTGACAGGCTATTCACAACAGATACAAAGTTTGGGAGCTATACGTGCCTGAACTAATGGCTCCAATTAACCAGTTTCATGCAATACAGTTATATTGTAGACATTGTACACATTAGATTAGTCTAGCCATTTTCCCTCGTGTGTGATATAACTCATTTATAAAACTATGCTATCATTTTCTGCTTCCAAATACCACGTGCATATGCATGAAGGAATACTGTACTTGTTAAATGGAGCTCGATAATAGGTCTAAACATAGACTGTCTAGTAGTCATAGATAGTCTATGGTCTATGGTCTAAATATACGCGTACATTATATTTCGTAATCCAAACTCCAAAAAGAAATGGCGAACGTCGTTGTTGTAGTAGCGACTGCACTTGGTGTGGGTTCCATGTTGGCCTACAATTCTTTGCACAGGGTCGAGGAAGGTATAGTAACGTTAGAAATCTCATGATTATAATCCGTGATTGTAGTTCCTTCCTTCTCCTTAGGACATGTTGGGGTGTATTACAGGGTAGGTAAGACGCACACTGTCAGAGAGACTTCCCTTATAACTCCCCAACTGCATCGTTATACTTCAGAAATGCTGCTAATAGCTAAAGACTATCGATATAATTATTATAGATAGTAAGTAATAATAAAGGTCTCCTCAGTTAAGGCCTGGTCACTGGTTGTTGCGTGCAATTATATAGCTATACGTAGTAGTAAGACTATAGCAGGCAGCCAAACGGAAAACCTTTCAAGTGCGTTAGTTCGTAAGTCTGAGGTAGTATAGCAAATTCTGTACAGCATTCTCTGACCTTTATATGTATTTGTGTGCCTGTGTTGTAAGTTATACATGTATCTATGGTAACTATTTTATATTGCTATATATATAAGTACCTTTAGTAATAATTAGATATAAATGTGTATACACAGGGAGGTGCTTTGTTAGATGGTACATATGGACCGGGATTCCACTTTATGATTCCTTTCATTACTACCTTCACAACTGTGCAGGTGAGGTCATCGCATTAGCGCTGTTACCATGGCAACCTCACATTGTACACGATATGCAAATTTGGATGCTACTTTTCTGTGTCCAGATCACCATTCAAACAGACGAAGTGAGAAATGTTCCTTGTGGTACAAGGTAAGGCGTGATCTCTCGTGTGTACACTGTGTCAGTTGTACCTGTGTTGTGTCTAGCGGAGGAGTAGTTATCTACTTTGATCGAGTGGAAGTTGTCAACATCCTAGCTGCTGATCAAGGTACAGCTAATTATAATGATAGCAGCCCTTGTCACATACAGTAGGTGTGTCTGAAGTGCTACATCTTCCGTCCTCCAGTTCATGATGTCGTTAAGAGATACACTGCAGACTACGACAAGCCCCTGATATTTAACAAAGTCCATCATGAGCTGAACCAGTTCTGTTCGTCTCACACCTTGCAAGAAGTGTACATTGAACTCTTTGACCAGATCGATGAAAACCTCAAGAAAGCGCTGCAGAACGACCTCACTGCCATGGCACCGGGGATACAAATCCAGGTATGGGGTTCACTTCATGTCTTCAGCTCTTGCGTCATACTAGGCACATGATTGTATGAAGGAAATGGTATATGCCCAAGCTACCAGTTCAATGTTGTGCAATGCATTGTGATTCTTAGGCTGTCCGAGTGACTAAACCAAAGATTCCAGAATCCATTAGAAGAAATTACGAGGAAATGTTAGTTGTCTGCAAGTGGTTATAATAAATAAGACATCACTTGTGTTGTGATCCAGGCTTGTCCATGACTTGTTACTTCTTTAGGGAGGCGGAGAAGACCAAACTCCTTATTGCTCAGCAGAGACAGAAACTCGTGGAGAAAGAGGCGGAAACTGAAAGAAAGAAAGCTGTCATAGGTAGGCTGCCTCTATCCTAAACCTAGGTACATGTCAAGTGTGCAGGTAATGAGGTTGTGTGATTACCTTTCCTTCCTCCAGAGGCTGAGAAGGTTCGAGAGGTGGCACAGATCCAGTATGACCAAAAGGTCCTGCAGAAGGAGAGTGAGAAGAAGATGTCAGAGATTGAAGACTTAGCTTATCTAGCAAGAACAAAAGGCAGAGCTGACGCAGCATTCTACCAAGCGGAGAAAGAGTCCGAGGCTAACAAGGCAAGCACAAACTACACTGCTACTCACCATCACCATCACCCTCACTATCACTATCACCATCACCATCACCCTCACTATCACTATCACCATCACCATCACTATCACCCTCACTACTTGCTGCAGATATCAGACTGTTTGATGATTGTCTTGTCACTGTTGTCTCTTGTGTCATGTTGTAGTTGAAGCTAACACCAGAGTACATTGAGTTGCTGAAGTACCAGGCCCTCTTGTCCAACATCAAGATATACTTTGGTCCTGACATACCAAGCATGTTTGTGGAGGCTGGCAGTGGAGATAAGATGGATGCAGCCAAGATGGCTGCCAGAAAGCAGTCTACTGACTAAACCTTCCTTTGTGATGTTTTATATGGACTTTGATTAATTAATAATTGAATGTGTCCAATACAAAGTTGCTTGAATGTACAGAATCTACCCAACTATATACCTCAACTGAACATAGTCACCAGGCATGGCTTACAAAATTCACAGAATAATTTACAGTACCAATTTCAAATAAATTAATGTACATATTTAAAATAAAAGTCATTGAATGTACGTATGTAGAGTGTGCAATAGTGAAAAGAAAGCTAATATTTTTGTTAAATAGTTGACTAATAGTTTGGATTTGGATCAGATGGTGTTCTTCTAGACACCTTAACAAATTGACCCAGATCCTGGAAGAGCACTTTATAGGAATTGATGGTCTTCCTTGATATGACCCAGATAACAGTTGAACAGGACACTCCTGTCCACATGGCATATTTGAAAATGTAAAACATGAGAGATGGACCGCTGTGTAATCCATCACAAGCTCCTAGCTCTGCCTTTTCCTCTGCAGACGCTGATTGGCAGACGGCATGCAACTCCCACTGCTCCTGTTGAGATATCTGAAAGAGCAACACAATGATGAGAATCACATTGGGGATGGTGATGGCCAGTGCAAGTGTGAGGACACGAAGGATCAATCTCTTTAGTTTAGTATTTTTTACTGGGTCATCTTGAACTTGGCGTCGAATATTGTTCAGTGAGATGAATCCAATTACAAAGATTATGGTTCCTGTAGCTATAAAGACAAACATGGGCATCAGTACTCCAGCTGCGGATGTTGCAACATTGAAGTTTCCCGGGTAGCATATACCAGCTACAGTGTCACCGTCTACTGTCTGAAATGCCAGCATGAAAATGATTAGAATGAGGGGTATTCCCCAAGCAAGTGTGTGGTAGAGGAGCCAAAATTTTGCAATAGCCTCCTCTGCCCATTTTAGTGTCGCCGCCATAAACCAGGTGACAGTCAATATCACCCACCAAATGTAGGAAGCCATGGTAGTGTAGTACAGAAAGACTGCCAACGTTACACAACTCCCTGCCTCGTAGGATACACCGTCATTAATTGTATTTGGGAGATTCTGCAGGACATTAAAGCCACTGGGACAGGTAAAGTTGATGTTGCCCAACTTGAGACTTGCATTGATAATGAATAGAACAGAGAGGACAAAGTAGGTCACCGTGAGGTAAATGAAAGGTCTCTCTGGATAAGGAAATCTACTTCGGTCGATCAGGAATGTTGTCATTGTGAAGACAGAACAGATAAAGCCCAGAATTGCAAAAGTGAGGATTATTGTCGGGATGACAACATGAAATGTTGTGGCCTCAGCTGCTCCTCCCAGCAACCCAGTGGCATTGCAGTCCAATCCACAGGTCTTCCACACGTACAGTTGGTAGTCTTGGTAAGAAGGAGTGTCATTACTAATCCTCAGTTTAGCTACAGGACACTGGAATTTTGTTGGAAGAGAAGAGGGCTCTTCTGTGGTTGGGGTCAGTGTTGTGGTACGATCTCCACACCTTGCTATCTGGCTGTCCTGGGGACGAGTAACACCATCAATCTCAACACGAGGAAGACTCAGACTCATGAAACTGTCTAGTTGGGTGCCATTAGTGAGGGTTGTGCAAGGACTGTCCTCACTGCTGCGGTCATAGGGAAAACGGGAGCATTGTAAGTCCTCAGGCCACTCAGCCCCAAAGTCCCTAACTACATCAAGACAGGTACACTGAACATATTCGCAGAGCTCTCTACACGGAATTCTTGTAATGATCTCACCCTCGATGTCAATGCATATGGGATAGTACACTAAACAGATAAAGTGAAGCATGGCATTGGAGCATCCTGTGGAGTACAAGCTGGTGTAAGTCTCTAGGGCCTCATCGGCTGCCTCTCTGGTTGTTATTCCGAGAATATTCGGCAGACCACCCTGATAACCCAGAGCGCTACAGAGGGGTGAGCTGATCTCAACACAAAAGTCAGGAGGCGTGATTGTAACTCCTAAGCTTTTTGGCTGAAGGGAAGAAAATAGTGAAAGAATGGCCACTGGATAGGACCATACTATTCTCCTCATTCTGGTACTCTACTCAGTGCCAGACCTTTCTAACAGAGAGAGGGAGTTGATACTCACAATGTGGTCCTTAAACACTGTTTAGATATTAACTCTGCGTAGACACTAACTGAAGGAGGTTGACTGTCTAACGAAACACCAAATGGATTTTACTATCTCTATTTCCTGGCAATCAAGTTATCTCCAAAAAGCATTTACAGAAATAACTGGTGGGAGAATAGTTTGAATATTTTCACTTGTAAACTTGGTCTGAACACTCTCAAGTGCAGGGTCATGTAGTTCTCCACACATAGCTTAAGTGGGGGTTAGCATATTTAGGTTTCCATAGTTACTGCTCCAAGTTATCTTCATTGGTCATCATACAATGGGAGAATGCATCACAGCTTCTTCAACACTCCTCATACAATGGGAGAATGCATCACAGCTTCTTCAACACTCCTCCTCAGTCTTGATTAAAGGGAAATGTATCAGATGAGTATGGAATATTATACACTTTAGATACATCTATGAATGTAATTTAAATTAGTCCACTGATACTTGAGAGCATATACATTCACAAATATGTAGATCATTTTAATTGTGACATCGCTACATTAGAGCATAATAAGTGAAAGTAATAGATAAACACATTTTATCATGGTTCTTCAAGTTGGCATGGAATACAGTGAAATTGATAGATTTCCATTAAATAGCTTATTAGAGTTAAAGATACACAGCTCTGTATATTGAATGTCTTCTTCTCACTTTATGCATATGGAGACAGTTCAAATCCTCAATTATGAATGCCTTAGCTTAAAGGGATTTGAGATTTCTTTGTGATAAAACACTGGCTTCCTCACACCAATTTAAGAATGTCAAGAATGAAATTTGACTAATATCATGTGACAGTCATGTGACTCAAGACTTGGAACTACAAATTACATGCTAATCAGGCCAATTGGTAATAGGATACTATTCTATACACCCACAGATTACACAGACCTTCCTATGATCACAGTCTCTCTGTCTGCTTCCATGGCAACCAGGGACCAGGTTGACTGGGCTAGCTGTTATTGTTTGAATAAGAACTAGAGTTTGAATATCATAACTTCAAGCTTTCCAAAAACATTTCATTAAGCGGTACCATCAGTACATAAACTTGCACTTAATTACTATTCCAATTGTTGCCCTCCCTACTTGTCAAACTTACCCATCTTCCTCTTCAATGAAATCAGAGGGTCAAAGGGTGTTTGTGTGGGACTGAAACTGGTGCACCAATTAAGGAGCTTGTACTTCAAAGGAAGTTGAACAGTTGTATAACATTCAAGTCATCATTTGTAAAGTAAACATGCAAATATAAAATTAGCTATTGCAAAACCATTTTAAAGAAAGTTTTGTAAAAGTGCACTTCTCTCCAGTGGAACAGCCATGGCCAGTATTAGGCAAGCCTCATCATCTACTGATAATTAGACTACTCTTCTAGTATATATGAACACAGACAAGTATATATCACTGCTTACTGTACTGCTGTTAGCTATATTGTGTACTTGGAGAGTGTGGCTGGGTGGAAGGAACTGCATGATCTAGTACTAGTCTGAGATGGGATGTCACACCCACCTTTTTAACCTTACCACACCCACCTTCTTAACCTTGCCACACCCACCTTCTTAACCTTACCACACCCACCTTCTTAACCTTACCACACCCACCTTCTTAACCTTACCACACCCACCTTCTTAACCTTACCACACCCACCCACCATCAGACAAAGTTTACAATTACCAGCATAGCTGACAGACATTTTGGGTACCCAATTGTCATATTCCCCATTCCACAATCTCCAGCTGAGTACAGTCAGCCATTTAAATTGTAAATTTAACTTTAGACCTCAAGAAATATACTGAGTTTGAAATGTGTACAGCAATCAAAGTTCAAATATATGGTTGGCTTGGTAACAGCTCCCTTCAAAGAAGAGTACTATTATCCCATTATAGTTACAAAGGATGCTGGTATGACACTCTTCATTCTTCCATGTGGACCCCATCAGATGATGTTTCAGTGGTACATATGCACCCTTCCATATAAGGAATGAAGGGCATGTCCTAATACATTCCTCAGTTGCACATTGAAACCCACTCAGTCCACACTTGCCTTGCGCAAGACCAACCCTCTCAGTTAATAGAATAACATTATTTTAGTGTCAGTTGTCAACAACCACTTACGTACATCGCCATTAGGTACACCTGTTCCTACTCCTATTACATAGTGATATATAGAACAGTGCTGAATGGACTTTTGTTAAAGTTACAATATATTAATCTTAAAGCAAATGTAAACTAGTTATGATATTAAAGTTTCTAATGTGCATCAAGTTCCTCGTGTCAAGTCAGTGATAGATTTATGTATGTTATTGAATGTTACTTTCCATGTATCAAGCTGTCTCATGGGGAGTTGTAGTGTCTTTAGCGCTAACTATTGACTCTTCACGACACTTTCCTCGTACTGCTATGGTTATTCCAAAGTCTTTCCATGAAGCTACTGTCTTCTTGGACATGATCCAAGTGAAAACCGAAAGTGCTTGAAGCTGCCAAATGATGGTTTTCACTGTCATGAATGCTACAGGAGTTGGCTGTTGTGGGAGGGAACATTCCTCAAGAAGGGATTGCTCATCCAGTGTAGCACTCAGACAAAGAGTATATCGATGCCAATTTGCTCTCTCAATCATTTCCACAACCAGCAACAACAAATAAATTAAATTTGGTAAAACCAGTACAAACGAGAATACACTCACTCTAATTATGAGTTTCTTGATCATTTGCCCTTTCTGGTGAGGACTGCCAACTTGCTTGCGAATATCATATAGCGAATATAGAGTTATTCCAAGAAACACAATTCCAATCAGCAGGTAGACCAGTGTGGGGGCGAACACACCAACACCCAGTGCCACTGTATTGACATTGCCCAAGTAGCAATCACCAGTGATAAAGTCTCCGTCCACAGCTTGTAGAGACAAGGTTAGAATTATGTGGAGCAAGGGAATTCCCCAGCCAAGGGCGTGATAGAGGACCCAGAAACGTTGAATGGCTTCCTCGGCCCATTTTAACTTGGCGGCTAAGAACCAACAGAAAGTGAGTGTAATCCACCAGATCCAGAGAGACATCTGAAAGTAGTATAAGATGACAGCCTTTAAGATGCACACAATTTGGAGAGAATCATTTCCTTCTGTAACACTGTTTGGCAGTTTGATGTGTACAAACTGGTGATCTTCGGCACAGCCTCCCAAACTTCCGGTTGCTGTACTGACACTGACAATAAACTTAACAAAATTTATAATTAAATAACAGACTGCCATAAAAGCAAAGGGACGCTGGGGGTAGGGAAACCGGCTGTGGTCTATCCCAGCTGTTGCAACTGTGAATATAAGGATGACTACCAGGAATGCAGAAATCACTGCCAGTACAATGTTGACAACCTCCAGAGTGTTTGCATAGTAGATATCGTATATCAGGCTGCCGTCACACGGCAGTCCACAACCTTGGTAGCCACTAAAGTGATGATTGGTATACCCTGGAGTGGAGTTGCCTACCAAAAGCTGAGTCACAGGACAGGCCTGAGTGGCTGGTCTCTCTGTCCCCATACTGGAGGGCTGCTCTGTTGTTGGAGTGGTGACCACATCTCCACACCTGTAAACACGGTCAGGACGATCAAAACCAGTAATATTTGGTAAAACTATTTTGTCCCTAAATAGGTTGACGTCAACAGTTCCAGGATAGCAGAGCTGTTGCTGCAGAGAAGCTGGAAAGTTGCTACAGTGGAATTCCCTAGGCCACTGAGCACCAAATGATTTCACTGTAGCATCACAAGTACAGTTTACGTACTGGCATAACTCACGACAAGGTTTGAGGGTCACAAAGAAGCTGGATTCAATGCTGCAGGGCGGGTAATAGAGGGTGCATATGAAGTATACAAGTGCATTGGAGCATCCGGTAGTATAGAGCTGACTAAAGAGAGAGAGTTCTGACTCTATTGTCTGTGGGTTTGATATTCCAAGCAAGTTAGGAAATGTGGCATTTTCCCAGCCAATATCTTTACAGAATACTGAAGTGAATGGCAGGCACTGAGCGTTGGAAGGTGGAGGAATATCTGTCAGCTGTGAGGTACACCAGTCACTGCTCCATAGGAGCTGTGATACAACCAAGACAGCCTTCAGCAACATCTACATACAGTGATCGACAGAGGAATAGAATATAAAGAGTAATTTATTCAAGATTAGCACTACACTGAACTACCTATGCTACAAATGAGGGTACTATTACAAGTACAGAACTGGAACAGACTACAGTATTCCAATCAGAGCTGTCCATCTTCCAGACTATTCGTGGGAACAGAAGCAGTTGTCTGATTGGCTCTCCCAGAGTGACACCACTCCTCTATATATATACCATAATCAGGTGACACTATAGGCCAGCTTGTATAGTCAATGGCTACTACAATTCTATTGCTAATAAGGAACTATCAAATGCTACTGATAGTGTATCACTAAAGCCTGCACATACGGTACACACTTCTATTAACTTGTTTCCTGGCTAACCTTGCAGCATATGCCTTCTAGAGACTCTAGTAACTGATATATATACAACTGATTCCTGAGGTTCCACAGTCAATATATTGCTATTATAGTTCTCCCACCCACTGGCAACACCTTGTGGATTTCCATTTAAGTGTTATCACGTATGTATCAGGTCAGACCTAAATTGAGTGCCCACCACCACAAGTCTACTGCCTCACCATTCCACCCCAAGGATATGGATATATATATACAGGGGACTAGATATACATTACTATATATAATATAACAAGATTCATATTATTCTTATATAGCAGTTAGAAGTCTAGAAGACTATGCAATAAAATCCCAACTATTTAAAAGGAAAATGCATGTCTTTAATGACTTACTAATCTGACCTGACAATTCTTTAATGGAAATGTAGAGACTGCCTGCTTCCTTCTTTATGGCTTCTGAATTCCATATAAATATAAATGGAAAACCATCACCGCCTTCTGAAGTACTGATATTTCGTAGTATGCACTTCCTGTCATTATCACTAGGCCTTGTTGTCTGGATGGATGGGACGGGTGATGGATGGGATGGGACGGGTGTCTGGATGGATGAGACGGGTGATGGATGGATGGGACGGGTGATGGATGGATGGGACAGGTGATGGATGGATGGGACGGGTGATGGATGGATGGGACGGGTGATGGATGGATGGGACGGGTGATGGATGGATGGGACAGGTGATGGATGGATGGGACGGGTGATGGATGGATGGGACAGGTGATGGATGGATGGGACAGGTGATGGATGGATGGGACAGGTGATGGATGGATGGGACAGGTGATGGATGGATGGGACGGGTGATGGATGGATGGGACAGGTGATGGAAGGATGGGATGGGTGATGGATGGATGGGACAGGTGATGGATGGATGGGACAGGTGATGGATGGATGGGACAGGTGATGGATGGATGGGACAGGTGATGGATGGATGGGACAGGTGATGGATGGATGGGACGGGTGATGGATGGGACAGGTGATGGATGGATGGGACAGGTGATGGATGGATGGGATGGGTGATGGATGGATGGGACGGGTGATGGATGGATGGGACGGGTGATGGATGGATGGGACAGGTGATGGATGGATGGGACAGGTGATGGATGGATGGGACGGGTGATGGATGGATGGGACGGGTGATGGAAGGATGGGATGGGTGATGGATGGATGGGACAGGTGATGGATGGATGGGACAGGTGATGGATGGATGGGACAGGTGATGGATGGATGGGACAGGTGATGGATGGGACAGGTGATGGATGGATGGGACAGGTGATGGGAGGATGGGACAGGTGATGGGAGGATGGGACGGGTGATGGATGGGATGGGATGGGTGATGGATGGGTGGGACGGGTGATGGATGGATGGGACAGGTGATGGATGGATGGGATGGGTGATGGATGGGTGGGACGGGTGTTGGATGGATGGGACGGGTGATGGATGGATGGGACGGGTGATGGATGGATGGGACGGGTGATGGATGGATGGGACGGGTGATGGATGGATGGGACGGGTGATGGATGGATGGGACGGGTGATGGATGGATGGGACAAGTGAATGATGGATGGATGGGACAGGTGAATGATGGATGGATGGGACGGGTGATGGATGGATGGGGCGGGTGATGGATGGATGGGACGGGTGATGGATGGGATGGGACAGACAGATCTGCTATGCTATTCTCACCGATGACCATTAGAGATGAAGTCACACACCACTGTTTTGTATACATCATATGATTCACCCATCCCTACATAAACTAAAAGAAGTGGTAAAGTAAAATTTCTACATTTTAATGAAGTGTTAGGAAGGTTTAACTGTCCACATATTTTGCCATTGTGTTATTGGAGGAATTGTGCTAACCAAAGGAATGCAAACTGAAGTGTACTTGTTTAAACAGTAAGGGAATATCAGCCATGGAAATGATTATTACCTAAACTTTTGAAATTGTCCATTTCATGAACAATCCAAATACTTGTTAAAGGTCAGTGTGGAATGCTTTCTTCCCGTCTACAGATGATGTAATGGAAGGCAATGCAATAGTGACTAGTACATACATCTTGGAAATGTCTTAAACAAGACAGTGACCACATGTGATAAGGCTAACCATACCGATGTGGCCTTCCAAAATATATGTGACTTAATCACTTCATGCTTAATCAAATCTTCCCTACTTTACTGTTTCCTTAATTTAAAAATTAATTCTAGCAAATGAAGCTGCCACCTGGTGTCACCACTCACAAAAAGGAAAATTGAACCATGCTGTTTGTGCTCCCACTCTATCAAATGGAAAGCTATACCGGTGTCAGCATTTACAGAAAACTATAAAGCATGCCCAATGAGTTTTAGAAATTATAAAGTATGTCAATATTTGCCCTCTCTCTCACTATACATTAAGTTGTCTTTGAATTGTAGCCTATAGACAGTTATTGAGTTGGACAGTTATTGAGTTGCTGAGCTTGACAGTGCTATATTGTTATTTCCCCAAAACGGTTCATAGCAAACAATCTCAGCTAGAACATTCTAAATAACCACATACTCTAATTAGTAGGCAATAACAGCAAAGTTCTTTCATAACAGAGAGGTTATCATACAAATAATAATACAAACTGACATGCTATAAATTGGGACATCTTAAGGCAAGGATCACATACATACTAAGAAGATACTAAACACTTTATGTAATACAGCCAGCAATCCTTCTATTTCACAGAGTAGGTTGACTTAATTGTAACAGGAATGCACATTAGACACCATACAAAAGGTTGATTATACAAAAGGCATATATATCTGCTTGACTGGGATCCATTAATACTACCTGCAAGTGTTTAGAAATGGTTTATCTTCGAGTTCAATGCAGTTAAGGAGAAATCCATACCATACCAATAACACCTGTCTTGGACTGTAATGTCTAATTGTCCAGCACAATCATACATTGTAACTCATATCATTTACAACTTAAAACTCCAAAATGATGTACTTCTGCCAATTCATATATTATGGTAGCTAGGTTACCATGAAACCAAGGCAACATTGTCATAGCAACAGCTGCTTTCTATTTATTTCAATCAAGCCTACAACTAAACAATTATAACATTAATTTAGCTAGTTATATAATCCTAAGACAGTTTATATACATGACATTGACTTATTTGTACATACAGTATCTTCCCCATAGATTGTGGTGTAATTCAGATGTAATTTAATAGATCACTATAGTTAGGGTGAAGAAATTCACTTGTAGTGCAAAATTTATATTTAACAAAGTGATTGTAAAGTCATAAAATATTAATATCTCTCCATTTGGGAGAGTTACTGTACTAAAAGTAGAAAAAATTCTAACATATAAGGACATAATATGGTGAAAGATAGGGCAAACATACATATTAAAGAAACAATAAATTTTGAACAGTTCTACAATTTACCTACTAACTAATGTGTCAAAGCTAATGATCTTGCTCAAAGTTCTTGTGCAGTTTCATAGCTTTTTCCACCTGAATTGGTTAAGACAATAACTATAATGATTCTCTACTACTTAACCCTTCTTCTTTCTAAATTGGTCATGTTGCTAGGTAACTGACATCTCCATGACAATTTTTCTGTAAAGAGATGAATATACAGCAAATAAAACATAGGCTGTACAATAAACCATATACTTGTGTAATCAAATGTTAGTTTGTATAAACTTGAAGTACAAATTACATTTAAACAGTCTCACAAATGAGGTAAACATGCTGATTAATATATGCTAATTATAACTACATTATAACTTAAAAGGAAAACAAATCTTATAGACCTCGTTTAAAAAGCAGTTTTATAGTTTTTCTGATTCTCTAAACAAGATGACCTACCAATCATGTACAGCGCCAAAGTTCGTCAAATTAGGCATGCAAGCTTTAAGTAGTAACGGCCATTTTGGATTCACAAATTGATTGGGTAATAGAACAATTGAGTTGAACATAACAATCAAGGGAATCAAGGCCTGGCCTGGCACGATTTAATGTATATATATACCAATAGGTTATAGCCCTATACATACCTCGCAGTCTGCATGTAAGTCATAATACACAAGGCGCAAAGTTATGATTTAGTTCAAGATATGTACGAAAGTGTACATTAGCGTAAAATACAATACAATCACTCCTTAATATTTACAGATATGATAAGGAACCTGTGATTCTTGTTAACAACTACATTATTCTCAATGTGCATATAACATGTCGATTCTGAGCTCGCAAGAGCTTCTCTATAATATGTTTAAAATAAATGATTATTACTGAAACAATTAAGGGTTCATTGAGATTGATAGCTTGTTTATTAATTTAGCACTTCATTGAGATTGATAGCTTGTTTATTAATTTAGCACTTCTATATTCATGGGAGTCACATTATGATTTGCTTCGCTGAATAGCCATGCATGTTTCGAGTCTGAACTCAATAACAATAACAATTTGCTGAATAGGTTGGGTCATGTAGTACATGTTGTCTATTGTTCTCGAACATGACATCGAAAACAATTTCGTTCCACGATTTTCCGCCAAGTTTACGATGTTTCCCGCCGACAATTTCTAATAAATAGGCGAGGAAATTTTCAGTCTTTGGCCTCCGGGCTATCAACTCTGGAGGTCTACTTTGGTGTGGATCGATGCGAAAACCGTGGTAGGAGCACGACCATGGTACCATGCGACAAAGGGTCATCGGTGTTCGTATAGTGGGGTGGTCTCTCCATCATGGGTTAGTGCCTGGAGATGTATCTCACTATTAATCCTGCTTGTGTGGTTAAATTGGCACTTGCGGATTCTTGCTATACGACCCGTACCTGGAGGAGCGTGGGTCCAGTGCCACTACGTAGTCGGTCAGGGAGCTATTGTAGGCTGCCGCATCAGGTTGGTTTAGAAGATATATTTTCATTGCAATTGCAATTTTATAATGTGCTCAATATTTATGTATTCTCTAATTCTTTTCTTATAGTTCATCGATGGGTCCCTACTCTAAAGCGAACTGGCCGATCCCAATGAGCTAAAGTCTGTGTACAGTGCTCTCAAGCTGCGTTGTGTGCACATGATGATTCTCATTGGTGGGAGTTTGTGGTCCGCCAGGGTCGGGCTTGTTCTGTCCGTAGCGTGAGGCAGTGCAGGACTAGTAACTGGTCACAGGTCGGTCAGGTACGCCGGACCGTTCCCGAGCAACTTCTCTTACGACGCAAGTAGTGGAAGTGTCAAACAGAGTTGAGAAACCGGAGGCCTTTTGGGGCACGAAGTACTTCTACCTCCTCGTGGTGTGCCCTGGGGTCACCTTTACATCAGTAAAGTGATGCAAAAAGAAGTACTGCAGTAACACTCAAAGGAGAAGAAACAGCATGGTCTCTTTGCAACCATAAAGAACTTGTTTGAGAACTACCTTTTTGAACTTTTTTTATTTAAAAACCATGTACCTACATGTATATTTCAGAATTGTCAAGCAAAAATGATCATTGTGCAGTGGTTATTATACAATCCCAATTGTCGATGATAAATATGTAATATATAATGAGATTGGTATAATAATGAAGTATAACCCAGCTCATCACGTTCAGTATACTCTCGTAAATTATTGCATAACAAGTATTAATTAAAGTATGATTGTATATTTCAGAAATTCAAACATATACAATCCCAATTGTCGATAATGAATGAGATCGGTATAATATATAACCCAGCTCATCTTAAATGCATACATTTTCAGTATACTCTTGTAAATTATTGCATAAAAATATTCCTTATGATTGAACGAAAAGGGAAAAAAGGAGAAAATCGAAGAAAGTAAAAAAGAAAAAAAAGGAAAAAAAAAGAAAGATGTATATATTCTGCATGATGGAGAGTCACATCTAGTTTAGTGCAGAATTAACATTATACTCTGCATGGCTTGTTCATGTTAATAAAGAATTAATCATGAAGAGTGAATATCAACTATCAACAAAAAGTTGAGTTATGCATACTCATAGGGTGTTAGCAAATTCACACCATTACTCATTATATAATGTATATAAAGTTGGTTATCAGATTTTAATGCATATTTAGGGCTGTAAGACTGTCAAATGGAAAGTTATGAAGCTAACACTTTGTGTTAGCATTCATAGACAACTATAAAGCATGCCCAATGAGTTTTAGAAATTTTGAAGGATGTCAATATTTGCCCTATATCTCACCATACACTGTCAAATGGAATGATACCAAGTTAATACTTGGTGTCAGTATTTACAGACATATACATAAAGTACGTATATCCAGCGAGTTTCAAATTAGATGTATGAAAATATTTGCCCTATCTTCCACCATACATTAATGTATTAGCTTACTCTAGTAAATTAATATTAATATACTGGCATTTAATGAACTATTGTTTTTCATATAAATAATTTATGCAGAAAATTATCATTTTTGGCAGGGGTTATAAGATAGATAAGTCACTATATGTATGTATTTAGATTGGTATATTGACTATGTATCAATGATATAACCCTCACTTATCCAATTCCCATCAGTTTATCCGGATATTTGCATGAAACAGATGTTTGCAGTTAAGTCTCACTATATTATTATTATTGTTATTATTATTGTTATTATTATTGTTATTAGAGTGCAAAGCACACAAGAGCCTAAAGGCTCTATGTAGCACTGTACAGAGAAATACCCAGAGGGAATATATAGTAATGTTCAAATGTATATACAGTCCAAGTTACAATATACTAAGGTAATCTAAATAAATAAATAATATAATATAATATAATATAATATAATAATTCATATGGCTCTAAGAAATGATCTAGAAACAAAATGGGCATATCATCACAAAGTATAGGGTATAAAACTCGTTTATACTATTATATATACATAAGCCAATAAATAATAATTATACAAATTAATTACAAATCAAGTGGCAGGTGATGGCAGTGACACATTGAGACCAATAATAGGTCCATAAATGCTCAACCAACTAGTTAAATAACATTCAGAAAAATTACAGTTATGATAGCTGCTTTTGTTTCCTTCTTGTTGATGCATTTTCTGTACTTGTTTCATCACCTCTGCCGTTTTACAAGGATGGACATAGAAGAAAGGTGTCCCCAGTATCGGATGCTCCTCCTGGGTCACCATGGACCAAGGGTCTTTGATGGTGCCAACATTATTACTGACAATAGAAAATATTTCATCTTGTGAAACGATTGCTCCATTGGGGTAGGTTGCATTGAAGTAAAGAACAGGCACTTGATAAGTAGGGGACAAGACGATGTGATACTCAAAGAAGAGAGTTGTCTTGGAAGATAAACGTGGCCATTCCAGACAACTGATATCTTCTTCCTCGGGTACACAGATATTATTTAATTTATCGTCTTTCGGAAGACTTTGAAACCTTTGAAACGACAACTCCTGTACCACCTGTCGCTTGGTGACAAGATATATTTGCTCCTCAGAACAGCAATCTTTTACACAAACTCGCATTTTCCATATGCCTGATGAATTCAGTGAGTTTTGCCGAGTACAAAAGGTTTCGCACATTTTAGAAAACTCTTCTGGCCAAAGCAGCTCTGCGAGAAGTTGCTGATTTACTGTAATCTCTTGAGAGGCCATTTCTGATTTATAATTTGGACGGAAAGTACCATACCAACTTTTCCTGAAGTGATTCGCTGCGAACTTTCGACCATGATAGAAACATGCATATGTCTCTTCAGGGCGACTTAGGTATGTTAGCCTACCTGGTCGAGAAAATGGCTGCCTGTATTGGTCACTGATGATGAGCATGAGGCGCATGGATTTGAAAGAGAAGGAGAAGATAGTCGCACAACTAAAGCTAAGAAACAGTAGAGAATACGAAAGAGACAAATATATTTATGATGCGTGTAAGTATCAATCAGTTTGTTAGCACTTGTTGCGATAACTATCTCTGAAATTTGTAGACGCAGAGTTATGGCAGACAAATGATCAATTGAGTAAGCAGTGCAGACAGATGAGTCTTCAGGTGGAACAGCTTAAAGATGTCAGTAGACCTGCATGTCGTGTGATGCTGTCCAATAGTTCTCTTGTTAGCAGCTAGCTAGCTAGTAGGTAATATTTACTTGTTCATTTCCTACAGGAGGCAGACAACCAGTTAGTCAAGTTGAATCACCATCACCAGTCCTTGCCTGCACACATATGTTTGTATATATGTACATTGTACCTATTGTATCTTTGTGTTGCCATGGTAACAGTGGGGGTGCAGATGGAGCTAAAGTCCACAAGAGGATTGAGGAACTAAAAGACAAGTTTAGGGAGAAAGAGGAAAAAAGCCATAAAAAGATTGAAGAGTTGCAAGAGAGGCTGAGACAAAAAGATGAAAAGTTTTCTCAGAAATCTGAGGAGCTCATGGATGAAGTGCGGAGACAGTTTAAAGCAATAAATGATGTGAGTTAAATTAGGAGGAAAACATGTGATAGCTATTGCATCACAGCTGGTGGAAGGGGAGGGTGTGTCACAGCTGGTGGAAGGGGAGGGTGTGTCACAGCTGGTGGAAGGGGAGGGTGTGTCACAGCTGGTGGAAGGGGAGGGTGTGTCACAGCTGGTGGAAGGGGAGGGTGTGTCACAGCTGGTGGAAGGGGAGGGTGTGTGATAGCTTGTAAATTATTTTCTTTGTCACAGATTACAACTGAAAAGAATTCCTTGAAGACAATTCTGAGACAAGTTGAAGAGAATTTGGACCAAAAGAATGTCAAGTACATCCACAATTGCCTTACTGTAGTACAACTAATCCATTTTTATATCCTTCCAAGGTGCAATGAACTGTATAAAAAGAATGTTGATCTGCAAGATTTTTGTAATAGTTTGACTATTGAAACTAAAGTATGTATACCTTTTCATAATTGCACATAATGTTTTTATGCCTAAGTAACTAGTATAAATTGTCTCTACATTACAGAAGAAGGAGGAGCAGGTGGATGAGTTGAAGAAAAAGTTGACCGAGTCAAATGCTACAAGTGACAGCCTGGTTTGTAATACCACACCACCCTTAGTTGTCATGACAACCATTTGAATGTCCTATCTCTTAGAGTGAAGAACTGGCCAAGGCTAACAGGCTATTACAACAAGAACGAGATACACGAAGAAATAGTGAACAATTGTGAGTTGATGTATTAATAAACTAATTCTCACCTTCTCACCACACCCCCATCCTTCTCACCACACCCCCATCCTTCTCACCACACCCCCATCCTCATCACCACACCCCCATCCTCATCACCACACCCCCATCCTTCTCACCACACCCCCATCCTTCTCACCACACCCCCATCCTCATCACCACACCCCCATCCTCATCACCACACCCCCATCCTCATCACCACACCCCCATCCTCATCACCACACCCCCATCCTCATCACCACACCCCCATCCTTCTCACCACACCCCCATCCTTCTCACCACACCCCCATCCTCATCACCACACCCCCATCCTTCTCACCACACCCCCATCCTTCTCACCACACCCCCATCCTCATCACCACACCCCCATCCTCATCACCACACCCCCATCCTCATCACCACACCCCCATCCTCATCACCACACCCCCATCCTCATCACCACACCCCCATCCTCATCACCACACCCCCATCCTCATCACCACACCCCCATCCTCATCACCACACCCCCATCCTCATCACCACACCCCCATCCTCATCACCACACCCCCATCCTCATCACCACACCCCCATCCTCATCACCACACCCCCATCCTCATCACCACACCCCCATCCTTCTCACCACACCCCCACCCTCATCGCTGCACCCTCTACCATTCTTTCTAGAGCTCATCAAGAGAACTTGGAACGTCAAGTTAGAAGTTCTGCAGATGTAAAGTTGTCGGATTTGTCAGCTTCAACAACAAGTTTGTAAGTTATTATTTGATAGAATCATTTTGGGTGATCTGAAGCATTGGATTAGAATTAAGAGGCTAATATAGCAGTTCAGTTAGATATTGCCTAGTAGCAGCTCTCTTTTACGAGTTGTCTGTGATATCTGTTCTTTAGCAATTCTTCCTTAAGGAAATCCTCCTATGGCCCTGCTAAGTCCAAATCTAATTTAGAGTATGTTGAAACTACAGACAAGAATGGCAGTGTTGCACATCAAAAGACATCATTAATACCGCAAGTGGTGCGTACCTTTTGGGTGAGTTGGAGTGTGGCCGACATGTCCATGTGTGGTAGACAATGTGGTACTGAGATCAGATTGTGTTTTAACTTTGTTCATTACCTCGTTCCGTAGGATGCCCACGATTCTGACGTCACTGCTCTCTGTTTCAGTAGTCAGGGTCGTTACTTAGCAACAGGAGGGTCAGATAAATCAGTGCGAGCATGGCCTTATGATGGCTCCACAGGTGTGTTTAGAATCTGTTCCTTTTCCTTCAGTGTGTCATGAGAATACAGTTTCATATCAACTCCTCTTCCTTAGCAATGTATTTATTTTAAATTTCTACCTGCTTCAGGTCAGGTAGGAGAGAAGATCCAGCTGCAAGGATGTGGAGCTAGTATCCTCTCAGTACAGTTTGATGATCACGTGAGATACCTGCACACCTGAATAGTTTCGACACAATTTTCCTAGAAATATGGTTAATGTTGTAGAAGCCAGTAAACATGCAAACAGACTGTTTTCTTACAGCTCACCATAAATGTGTGCCATGACTTCCAAATTGACCAGTATTGACCACTTCGCAACTGTCCAGCTAAAAAGGTTGGTGAGTTATTTGAGATGAGTAGGAGTTCAACAAGTAGCCTAATTGCAGAGAAAAACATCATACCCATATGGCAAGAGTATTTCCTCTGCAATTAGGCTACTTGTTGAACTCCTACTCATCTCAAATACCTCACCTACCTTTTTAGCTGAAAGTATTATTTGTGTGAGAAATAGCTAGAACATATGAAGTTGATATTTCGGTAGAACCTTATGTGTTCCTCTGGAATGTGAGTTATGCTTTGAGCCCACACATCTAGTTGCTTACTTCCTCTGCTGCGTGTCATGCAGGGTGAGTTGTGTGAGGGGGCTGGCAGCCGGGAATGTCTGACATGCCATTTCGCCATGCTGTGACATTCAACTGAGGAACATACCATTGCTGTGTCATACATATATACGTAATGCAACTTATACTATGTATAAAGATCACTAACTTAATTTTTACAATATCTATAAAGGGTATTTGTAAGTTTATAAATATTTGCACTTTTGCAAATATTTGATAAGATAGATCTGCATGACTAGGCACCATAGTGCAAAGGCTAAAGGTACCCCACTTATGTAGGACCGTTATCTGTTGGCTGCTTGTAATGACCACACTGCACGGATATGGTACCTCGTGGACAAAGTGCAGAAGGTAGGCCAAAAGTTATATATAAAAGTTTCTTTTGTTCAAGTGTTTTTGGATCCTCAACGAGAAAGACTGAGACAAAATGGCCACTCATGATTGACATGTGATGAATGAGTACATGATATGTTAGTCTGTACATGTCCCATGAACACACTACTTGTACCAGATGACCTGTCCCAGTTAGGAAGGTATAAACGGACCTCTCCCAGTTAGGAGGGTATAAACGGACCTGTCCCAGTTAGGAGGGTATAAACGGACCTGTCCCAGTTAGGAGGGTATAAACGGACCTGTCCCAGTTAGTTAGTTTGACGGTACATTCAATGTGTATTGCAATGTGTTTAGCTGAAACTGAAGGGTCATGCAGATAAGGTGTCCGCTGCTAGATTTTGTGACAAGTGCACTCGAGTTGTCACAGGCAGTCAAGACAGAACTCTAAAGATTTGGGAGCTCAGAACTGGCCAATGTGAGTGTACTGCTACACATCAGTTACGTCTTGTCCACCTAATAAATCCTTAATTGCCACCTGAACTAGTAATACTCTTTGATGACTGAAATGTGATGAATGCATGGGTAATCCCATTCTTTAGATGAGACTAGGAACCGAGAATTTAATATAAAGTATCTATAAAGATTATTTTGAGTGTCTGTTACAATATGTGTCTTGTATTTCTGTGTTGTGTATGCAGGTGTGAGGACCTTGTTTGCAGGTAGCAGTTGTACAGATGTGCTGATAGGAAAGCAGTCACAGTGGTACGATTACCATATTTGGGAAGATTGCAGGAACATGCTTTATTAATGATCATTTCCCTTCCTATACTTAGGGCCGGCATTGTAACTGGTCACAATGATAAGCAGATAAGATTCTGGGACCTAAGGTAAGCCATCCATCCATCCACCCATCCACCCAACCATCCACCACCCATCCATCCATCCACCCATCTATCCATCCATCCATCCATCCATCCATCCACCCATCCACCCATCCACCCATCCATCCACCCACCCATCCATCCACCCATCCATCCTGCAGGACTAATGCAGCCAGTACCATTGGTTCAGTAGGGAAGATCACCTCTTTGGATCAGTCCCCAGGTGAGTTGTGTGAAGATATATTGAGGAGCTTGTATGAAGTTATTATAATTATCTAATTTCTGGTTACTAATTACTGCCACAATTGTGACAAAACAAATCTGTCACTTTTGGGTTAATTCAGTAGCTGTAGCGAGTGTTATGATTGTTGAATTATAATAGTTCACCTGATTCATTGCTGCATGTGCTGGGAAACTGTTGAAATGACAAGCATTTTGACAGTTTTCCTATTGCTGGTAACCATGGTGACAGCCTGCATTTTGAAATGTGTTAAACATGTTGTATAAAGATAGAAATGTGTTTGGGGGAACTTGTCACTGCATTAGTATGGCACATGGTCATGCTTGTAATAAACTAAAATATAAATTCCCAATTTTAAGTTTTAAGTCAGAATGTATATTCCTTTACACTTCCAGAGAAACAGTATAAAATATCTTTCAACCTATTGCAAACTTTAGTGAAACTTGAAACTTGAAATTAGGAAGTTTCTACTATGTATACCTAGTAGAGTAAACAACTCAGTGTACCTTTGAAAACAATTCCATTTGATATCTGTTAGTGGTATAAAATTAGTTTTTGTGTGTACGTATCTGTCATACAGTTAGTGTTAAAAAGAGATTTTAGAGTGTTATTTTTGTCATTAGATGGTCGCTATTTGCTGTGTTGTTGCTCTGACGATTACTTGAGACTTATTGACATGAATCAAAAATCAACCTATAAAACACTTCAGTAAGTTTTGGTAGAACCCTCTGTTTGCTATCAAATAAGATGTTCTCCTCTCTCTCCAGGTCTCCTGGTTTCCATGTTGCTTTGGACTGGGTGAGGGCCTCATTCAGGTGAGCAGCTGTTAGCACTCCACACCTAAGGCAGCTCTCTCTCATACGAGGTGTTAATGAGTGTATTTCCTGTGTTGCACAGACCTATTAATTGCTGATATAAACACTTTTTGTCATTTTTATGTCTAAATCTCTATCTTGTAGTTCTCTTTCCCTTCCTGGTAATTTAGTTCATGTCATATTTCTTCAACCTTGAACTTATTTATCATTCCCTCCCTCCCTCTCTCCCCCACACACGTGCACATTCTCCCACTCTTCCCTCCTCCCCAGCCCCTGTGGTCAGTATGTTGCTGCAGGCTCCTCTGATGGCAGTATTTATGTCTGGGATGTGTTCAGTGGCAAACTTAACACTAAAGTCAAGGAGCACAAGTTAGTAATCGTGGTTACACTTGCTACAGTAGCAGGCAAAGCTTATTATTCTCTCAAGGGTGATTGGTCCTTGATGACTATATTGAGGTTTAGTTTGTAAATTTTCAAGTGTTTTGAGGAAAGCAGTTCCACTCCTCTTATTCTTTTCATTCTCTACAGGGATCAAGTAGTTGCTTGTGTGTGGCACCCAAAGGGACAAGTCTTTGCTTCAGTTGAGAAGACTAAGAAAGCATATCTTTGGGGTCGATGACCCATCTCCCTTCCACACTCTTTTTCTGAATGTCATATTTAATTTGTTTCTTGTACACAGAACTCTTAATTTTCTATTAATAGTAGATATGTATATATATGTTCACCTACAGTATACTTTGTGTTATAATATTTGTTCTTCAACAAATTGACTGCATGCCTATATACGTATAAGGAGGGACCATGAATATAGTTAACACTCCCTATAATATAAACCTATCCTAACCTACTCCCTAGATCCGTGAAGAACGATAGTTTTTAGAAGAATCATCTTGTTAAACTACTAAATCAGGCAGCCGGTTGTAAGTTGAAATAATCTCCTCGATATATCAACTTACTGAATGTTTCCTTTCCCAACAGCTGCTTTCTCCCCACCCCTTTACAAGTGAAAAGTCACAAGAATGAGGGTAATCGCTATACTACTCTGCGCTCTTGTTTGTCGCCTCTCCGGAGCTCAGCTTACGGAACCCAACTGTACTGTACGAGGTGAGTTACGAGTTTTCGAAATGTTGTAAACCTTGCCGATTTGCAGAAGAGAAATATACTTATGGAGTTATTGTGTCGTGACGACCTTTTCTCGTATAATCATCTGATGGTTGGTTATTTTCCCCCAATATTAGATTTCTGCATGGGCCAGCAATCTGGCGAACTACATGTTGGCGGTAGTCTCGATGGAGCTCTTGAAGATTTAAGAAGCAGATATTGCGGATGCAAGTATATTGATGGTGGTGTCGATATTTTCATTCCCGAAAACTCGAGATCTTTGACTCAAAACGACCTTAATTTTCTTTACCATTTGGAGGAAATAAAAGACGTAATAAGATTTAATAAATTCCCCAGTGGTTCTGAAATCCTCCTTCCCAATCTAATACGCATTAGAGGAGTGACTACCACCCCAGAAGGGTTTTCACTTTCGCTGGTTGATTCAGATGTCACGCAATTTGTGCTTCCTAAACTGCGCGAAATTAGCAATGGAGTCGTTGAGGTGAACAACAGTACATGGTGCGGTTACAACACAGTCAACTGGGAGGACATAGTGGAAAGCCAGTCCCCAAAACTAGTAATAACTCCAGAAAACTTTACCCTACACCTTCAACAGGAATGCACAGATAATAGTGAGTATAGTATTGAGATCTCAATATTTCACTCTGTTCAAATGCACCGCCCATTTCTGTACTCAACAGCCTAATTAAAATAAGTTAAAAGTTAAAATGAAAAGGCAGTATGAATTTGTCAATAGATTCTTTAAACACCTCTCAATTCTAATAAGATGTGATAATGATGTACCCAATTTATTGTATTTATGTCCCAGTTAACTTGAATCTGCTACCTTTAAAGGGTCATTCCCCAGAGCTTATAGCACCAGTCATTTCACATTCTTTGAACTATGGAGATTCTTGTTAACAGAATTAACAACCAACTTGACAGTTTAACATCCACTGGCATCAATAGAGTTAAAAGTGATTTAAGTAATAAACACCTTTTGTCAGTGATAAATTTTGTTACATCTGAAGGAAGTTCTTGGTCTGGTACTGGTTTCTAAGAAAAGACTAAAACATTTAGCACTTTCCTCTTTAGCCTGGTCTTGTTTACCAAGGTACCAGTGTCTAGATGTGCTGTGTGCTACCCACCTAGTGAATGTCCATATTTGCCTAATCATTGCTATATATGTTGTGTCTGTATAAGCTGATGGCAGCTTGATTGTATTCATTGATTTCCTTATGCAGTGTGGAATGCATCTATATATGTGGTAATGATATTCATAGTACATTGTTACGTAAATCTGACCAGAGAAATCTAAAAAAGGAAGATATTATGTTTTTGTACTGCACCCACTGATAGCCAAATATATCCTACATCATTCCCTTAAGTCTGCTGTACACACAGCTTCTTAATGTATCACGACCAGTTTAGGCAGTTGTTGTGATATGTTTGAGTGCATGAATCATGCAAATGCCATATGTCTTCACAGGAAGTACATTATGTAATGGATGTGACTCCGAATACTGCTGGAATCGAGATCATTGCCAGACTTGTAAGGACATGCATTGCTTCCACATATCCACTCACCCATCCACCCATCCACATATCAACTCACCCATCCACCCTTCCACATATCCACTCACCCATCCACCCACCTATTTATCCGTGTCTAGTATCCAAGACAGTCTGTCCAGGAGAGTGTGGTGGTACAAGATGCTATCACAATGGTCAACAGTTCTTTTGCTGCGATGATGCTTGTTCTGCCGGTTGCTATGGTACTTTGAATGATCACTGTTTGGTAAGCACTGCAGTATGTATGCATATGTACACTTCTGTTGACATCACCACTACACAAGTCATCTGCACATTGCCTTACATGCCGTCACTGTTGGTTGGTTCTTTTCAGGCTTGTAAGCAGTTTAACAACAACGGAACTTGTCTGGATGCATGCCCGCCTGAGAATATTTACAATTCAGCTCTTCAGAGACTTGAAGAGAATCCGGACCATCGAGTTGCCGCTGGATTTCTCTGTTTGCGAGAATGTCCAAGTGAGTGGATGTAATTTCATTACAAGTGTTGTGTGGAGAAGTGGATGTGATGTGCGTGTTATTCTAAACTGTCCCTTGATAGCTGGACTCTTCAATAAAGATGGCAACTGTGTTCCTAATTGTGGTGAAGGGTACTTTCTCACCAACAACCACTGTGAGGAATGTATAGGAGAGTGTCCCTTTGGTACAGAGTGCCGGGGATGGGAGGGGAATCAGTCAGTGGGGCAGGTTGACGGTGATGAAATTCTGGAGGAGTTCTACAATAAGGAATGTGTAATTGTTAATGGTCACATAAGATTTAACTTACTTACTCAGCGTGCTATAGAATCTGGGTAAGTCACTGACATGTTGCTCTTACTAAGAGAATCAGAGAATGAGCCTGTATTTCTGCTCTACAGGATGTTGACCGAAGATAGGCTTCATAGGTTTGAGCATGTGAAGGTCATTCGTGGAGTTTTATCCATATCCCAAATGAAAAATTCTGAGATTAGTTATTTTAAAAATGTGGAATTGATTGGCTCCCGAAACCAAAGTCTCATTACTAGTGGATCTAATGGAAATGCTCTAATTGTAGCCGGCAATACTGAACTGGTTCAACTAGATCTCTCCAGACTTAGAGCTGTCATATTTGGTGATGTGACCCTGGTAGGTAATGCAGAGTTGTGCTACATTGGAGATTTCCAGACTTTTGAATATGGGAACCAAGATATTGTAGAATCGCAATATTTACCTGATCAAGAGTTATGGGAACAGAGACTTGAGAATCCTCCCAATTCTGCTGCTTTTGGAATGACTGTACCCTATAGAAATACCAGCACATGTGGTAAGTACCATATTTCACATCTCCTTAAATAAACATAATTATAATGCAAAGCATGTTGCTCGTTATGGTACGTAACTCTTCTTTACAGACATGGCAGGATTCACCTGTCACAGCGAGTGTGTTGAGGAAAAGAGATGTTGGGGACCTGGTGACACTAACTGTGTGGACTGTGACAGCTACAGATATCCACCAGAATGGAGATGTGTTCCAAACTGTGATCCTTATTTGTAAGTCTTGTGCACCCATCCATCCATCCATCCATCCATCCACCCACCCCATCCACCCATCCATCCATCCATCCATCCACCCATCCACCCAAGTATCTGTCATCAATCAGGCTTATGTTAATGTATGTATCCATTTGTTTCTGCTCCCATTTAGTGATTATTATCCAAATGACACACTGAAGATATGTGCTGATTGTGATGAGCAGTGTTTGGGATGTTTTGGGGATGTGAGTGGTGTCATTCACACACCACACACCACACACCATATACGTATATAATCACATGCCAATTTGTACATATGTATGTATTACCATAAGAGCATAAATGGAGCATTGCTATGGCAATTGTAGCTCAGTGGCAGAGCATTGGTAGTCATAACCATGTCCTTGGTTCAAATCCCAGCAATTGCTTCTTTCGTGCCTTTCTCTTTTCATTTTCACTTCATTTTCAGTACATTATGTTTCCATACTTATTATTCCCTCCCATATTAAATCATCACATGCTTAATCTATTTAGTGATTCATATACAGACATACATACGTACGTATATATGTAAGTATTCCCGTGTCACACACAGGGTCCTTATAGATGTAAGGAGTGCAGAAATGTTGGCATCAAGATCAGTGAGACTGTGACACTTTGTGTTGCTGAGTGTCCCATTGAGTACTATCACAGAAATGGTACAAAGGATTGTGAATTGTGCAACGAACTCTGTATCGACGGATGCACTGGACCCACAAACAGAGTTGAAGTTGGAGGCTGTAACAGTTGTGAAGTTGTGGCCTTTCATGCCAATGATACGCAGGTGGGCTCCTGCTATTCCAGCAATGTATGGTGCTAGGTGTTTATATACTATGGTATTGGTCCATGTTTAGATTTCCTGTGTGGAGTCCTGTATAGATGGGTTTTACCAACATCAGTTGGATGAGGACATTGATTTAGTACCAGCTGATAATCGTGCATGCCATCCGTGCCATGACTTGTGCCAGAGCTGCTACGGACCCAACAACACAGAGTGTTTCTCGTGTAAATATGCTGCTCTTGGTGATGAGGACACAGGGCTTGTGTGTCTGTCTGAGTGCCCTCATGACTACTTCATCAGCGAGGAGACAAAGGTGTGTAGTCCCTGCAATGAGGAATGTGATGGATGCCGAGGTTTTGGTAATGGACAGTGCATCGAGTGTAAAAACTTTAAGCGATTTCTCAATCCAAATGATCAAGTTGGAGACTTTGAATGTGTGAATCCTTGTGGTCAATCAGAATATGTGGAAGAAGGAAACATATGCGTACCTTGCGACCCGGCCTGTCTTACCTGCGTCGGTCCCAGCAACGAGAACTGCACTCGATGTATCAGCAACGCCATAAGGACAGACCTCAACAAGACCTTTACTCTCATGACAGCGGATGGGAATGAAACTGTAGTTGCCCTGATTAAATGTGTGCCGACAGACACTTTGCAGGGGTAAGTGTGGAGACGGGGGAGTTTTGTTTTCACATTCTTCCAATGGACTGTAACTTCATTAATTGATTGGTCAAATTGTGGTATATTTCAAATAGGAGTCCAGTTGAAGCTGTTGAAATTCCATGGTGGGCCTACATGATCCTCGGGGCTGGTATCCCCATAGTGATACTGGTGCTGCTAATCCTGGGAGTGTACTACTTAATGAGACACAGGAGGAGGAAAGGCCGTGATGTCCAATACAGAGATGGGGTTAGCGTTAGCTGATATTGTTTACTTACGTATGTGTATTTGAAGCTGTTGTGACAAGTAGTTCCTTCACTGCTCTCAGGAGATGCCGACCGTGGAGAACCCAATGTATGGGACCCTTGATGATCTCATTATCGAGACTGAAGTAAGTTTAGTAGCATTGTATGGGACGGCCATTGCAGTGTGATCTGACAGTTACCATGGAAACCCTCCTGTGTACAGGCCAAACTAATGTATAAAACAGAGAGTGAATGTAACCTCCATCTCATTCCCTAGATGCTTCCCCAGCCCAAGGTTGCTGCCAACTTGACCAAGATCACCATTATTTCAGCAGACAGCCTGCAGCTAGAGGATGTGCTGGGAAGTGGTGCCTTTGGCACAGTATACAAGGGATATTGGCAGCCAGACGGAGAAGAGTTTCAGTACACTGTGGCTGTGAAGGTGCTCAAGGAAGCAACTAATCCTGAAGCATCGGCTGAGCTACTTGATGTTAGTGTACTATGTAGTTTTGTAGGATGCCGATGACCATCCATCTAAGTACATGTATGGCTTCACTTCCTGTTATGGGATGTGAATATTGGATAGAACCTGCTAGTGTGAATATATCTGGTGCAGTACACTGGATATACGTATATAGTAGCCATATGTATGCTTGACTGCCTCGTCTCTAATATGATTGCTTCTTGCCTGCTATTAGAAGATGTACAAGTGTTGAAGCTTTTAATGTATCAATATGACTCTTACTCCCTCGTTACCTATTTAGGAGGGAGTAGTGATGGCTTCCATGGATCACCCAAACATTGTTAGACTCTATGCCTTGTCCATGGGAGAGCAGATGATGCTAGTCTCCCAGTTTGTACCACTGGGTTCTCTGCTGAGCTTCCTCAGGAAACACAAGGAGAGGATGAATGCACTGAACATGCTCACCTTTGCACACCAAATAGCTGAGGTACGAACCTTGATGTTTGTAGCACTTGAGAACCTATATATGAGCATGAGCTCACAATAGAATATGAATAGAAATGTTCAATTTTGTTGAATAATATTTTTTGTTGAATAAAAATATTGAATGGTGACAAATCGATTTTCTCAAGAAAATGACATTAACTTTATTATGTAGCTACATATGTATTCATTGTATATATACAATCCTGACATTTCATAGTGTTGAAAAGTGTGAATGTTTGATGTATTCTGTATTCTATTGTGCTCTTTATTATATCATATTAGGGTATGAACTATTTGGAGGAACAGAGAATGGTTCACAGAGATCTTGCTGCTAGAAATGTCCTCGTACAGAGCAAATCTGTTGTCAAGATTACTGACTTTGGGTTGAGCAAATGTTTGGATGTGGGAGAGTCTGGCTACCAGGCTGGGGCAGGGAAAGTACCTTTGAGGTGGCTTGCACCAGAGTGCGTCAAGGAGAGAGCTTATTCACACAAATCTGATGTCTGGGCTTTTGGTGAGTTAAACCCTATAATTAGCTTGCATAAATGTAAGGAATAGTTTTCTCATAAAGCCAGACCTTGGTCAGCCATATTTTACAAGTTACACTATTAGTGACATTAATGACAATGATTGAACACTTTCAGGTGTAACTGTCTGGGAGATCCTAACTTTTGGTGCTAGACCTTATGGGAACATGGAACCAGTCAAACTGATCAAGTATGTGATGAGTGGGAGGAGACTAGACCAACCAGCCACGTGTTCTATTGACCTCTACAAGGTCCTCCTCAAATGTAAGTTGTGACATTCTCTATATACAACTTTCAATACATTACCATGGTAACCATGTTTCACTATAGACATACATAGTGTTATTCACACGTACATATGTATATTGTATACATAATAACTAAACCACCAAGTAAATGAGTTAAAGGCTTATAGGGAACTAAACCTAGTGAAAGCTTTGAATGAGGACACTTGTTATTATTCTGCTCCACTGGGCCATATCTACAAATATTTGTATGTAGTTGAGTTGCTTCTTAGTGTAATTGTTGGCTTGTATGTGTATATAGGTTGGATGTTGGATGCAAACTCCAGACCGGATTTTAGTGCACTTTCCATTGACTTCAACAAGTTCTGTATGGATCCTCTGCGATACATCTCCACACTAGTGGATGGACAGGTGGAGGACTACAGCGAGCTGCCAGTGAATGATGCCTCGATAGTGGACAAGCATGTCTACGAGACTCCTTTGAACTACACTGTTGATGCATCAGACGGATCTGAACTGCCACTGGCCTATACTGAACCAGGAGATTATGATAACCCAGATAATGTACCAGTCTCTCCCATGGAGCAATCCCAACCTGGAGAATACGACAACACTACTTTTGTAAGTCTACATGAATTATATTGTATCTCTCATATTGAGACTCTTTGAGTTTCTAAAAAGACAGTTTGATCTTAATCTTTTGGTCAAACGTTTCTACCCTGAGGATCTTTATCAGTGACTAAAATATATTAAACATAAATATTTAATAAACCACCTTTTTTATCTGACTAATGTGACTTCGAATGTCTCATTTTAGGCTGAAGCTTCCAGTGAATACTTACTTCCAAAGGCATCAGTCAAAGAGAACTCCCCTAATAATGGTTACGAGTTGCCCGTCACAAATGATGCCAGTGAAGGCCACTATAGCGAGTACAACTATATTAGTGAAGAGAATGTAGCTGAAACACATAACGAGTACAGTGACATACCAGACAAGGATATCGAAGGAACTGACACCATCTACAAGAATGAGGTGGCAGCCAACGAGTACACTTACATAGCTGACCAAGATATTGAAGGAAATGACAACATCTACAATAACGAAGTGGCGGCTAATGAGTACAGTTACATAGCAGATGCAGAACCTACTGGAGATAATGAATACACTTATATCGCAGATCAGGAAATGGGAGGAGAGACAATGGAAATCTCTCGAATGGAAGACTATGAGGATTATCCAGAATGGAAAAAAGTAGGATTCAATCCCGGTATGGGAATGGTTCCAAATGGCAGCAATACAAAACTCTAACTCTTTCAACTATGCATATTTGATTCATACATACGTACCTACCTATCTGCAAACATAGCTAACAAAACTGTAATCGCAAACATTGTTTTATAATATGTCATCATAATTATGTTAATATTGATAATAGCACATTGTTTTCATTATGGTATTATGTATGCATACATGTTTGATGAAATGAATCTCAAGATTTAGGTGACAAGTTTTGAAGACGTGCAAGTGCTTTCATGTACAAAGTGGCCCTTTTCCAAGAAGGCCAAATGATTGTGTCTAAGAAAGTTCTTCTTGTCCAATATTCAAAGCTCATCTTGTTAAACACTGTGTGAGCAAATGTCATGCAGTCATGAGATGTCGGCTTGTACCTGAATGAGAAGAACTGAATATACGTATACATGTTCATTCAAAGAAGCAGATAAGCTAGAAATTATAAGAACAGCTCAAGTATTGAAATGTAACCCAAGCAACTATCTGATGCTAGTCTCACCTATCTGATGCTAGTCTCACCTATCTGATGCTAGTCTCACCTATCTGATGCTAGTCTCACCTATCCGGTGTCCATTCCGATGAGTCCACTAGGGAGAGAGTTTGTGATAGCGATACATTGAGGTACTCTGGTTTGACAAAAGGACTAATTGAAATACAAATGGATTTACTCCAAACTTTTGCATCAACACTCTCCCACTGGATCCCTCTCTCACTGAAATGGACCACATGTCCTGTCACGTGTGGAACACGTGTTAAATATGTACGTGTTGAATGAGTTTTCTACTAACCATCTACTAACAGTCCTAAATGCAGCTCTTTATGATCACGTGGTATTTCTGCACTTTGGGTGTCTGAACAAAGAGTCGTCGAATATTGCAAGAGCAAGCTTGTGAGAGGATTAACTTTGTATTGCACTGCGTCCAGAAAGGGGTTGCGGAGGCGAATGGGACATCTTGCGCTGCTGTTTAGTGGTATCCCACAGGAGGAACAGCAAGATGGCGGCCTACTTTCCAGATAGAAGAGCGTAGCTCCACAATCATGATCAATTAAACAGAGAGGCACTTCACATTTTTCCATGGAAACACTCGAATATGCCATTTTTAGCAGTCCCCGTAGACCTTACATACGTAACCAACCGGTTAGAACAGCAGCTGGTATACGCGTTACCCCTAGAATATAGCTACCAGATGTTTGTGCTGCAAGCTACAACTCATATCACTCCATTAGCAGAGTCAGCAGATGGAAGCCTCCGAAGGAGCCGAAGAATAACAAAAATGGTTGTGGTTAATTAATGGTTGTGGTTAATTAATCGCTGTGCTCCAAAGCATGGAGGACGACCCTGCAGCAGGAGATGCGCCCGAGGAGGATCACGCTCTTGTTAGCGATGCTGAGGGGCTGATTCCAGACAAAGAGGTTTGTAAAGATAAACCTTCGTTAGAATCTAATTCAAAGATAACTTTGGAGTTCAACAATGCCAAGAAGCTAGTTTTGGGACTAATTATTGTCATAGTGATCGCATCAAGCTGGGTTGGCAGTACTCAGACAGCGAAGAGTTCTTATACTGGGTCTTTTCAAGCGCCCTTCTTCATCGTGTTCTTCACTACCTCCTGGATGATACTATGCTACCCGATACTACTCCCGGTGTATTGGTTGTTGGAGTGTCGACGGGGAAAGAGGTGCACTTCCCCACAGGAAGTGATAGTTAGTATGTGGAGGTAAGGAGGGAGAGGAGCTAGTGTGTGGAGGTAAGGAGGGAGAGGAGCTAGTGTGAGGAGGTAAGGAGAGAGAGGAGCTAGTGTGTGGAGGTAAGGAGAGAGAGGAGCTAGTGTGTGGAGGTAAGGAGGGAGAGGAGCTAGTGTGAGGAGGTAAGGAGGGAGAGGAGCTAGTGTGAGGAGGTAAGGAGGGAGAGGAGCTAGTGTAAGGAGGTAAGGAGGGAGAGGAGCTAGTGTGTGGAGGTAAGGAGAGAGAGGAGCTAGTGTGTGGAGGTAAGGAGGGAGAGGAGCTAGTGTGAGGAGGTAAGGAGGGAGAGGAGCTAGTGTGTGGAGGTAAGGAGGGAGAGGAGCTAGTGTGAGGAGGTAAGGAGGGAGAGGAGCTAGTGTGTGGAGGTAAGGAGGGAGAGGAGCTAGTGTGTGGAGGTAAGGAGGGAGAGGAGCTAGTGTGTGGAGGTAAGGAGGGAGGAGCTAGTGTGTGGAGGTAAGGAGGGAGAGGAGCTAGTGTGTGGAGGTAAGGAGGGAGGAGTATTGGTTGAAATATTTTCTGAATGCTTAGTGTATTTCTAAACTTTTTTTCACTCTTGTAGACACAGTCGTTTGGTGTTTTCACCAAAAGGTCTGACAATCAGGAGCTTCATAACTTCCACAGTTTACTTCTCCATCATCTATGAAGCTACTAATTACTGTTATGTACGTGCCCTCATCTTTATATCATCTACTGATGTGACGGCCATTTTCTCAACAGCACCAGCCTTTGTATACGTTTTCTCGTTTTTCATTCTAAAGGAGCCATTGCTGGTACTTCGAGTGAGTTGTGCATCTATATATGCCTGTTTAATGCCAAGTGTTTTATTACTGACTTAAAAGAGTTCATTTGATGTGGTGTATTCATAAATGGATTATTTTGTAGGTGATCTCTGTAGCGGCTGCCATCTCTGGAGTTGTGTTGTTTGCATGGAGTGATGGGTTTACCGATGGCAACCTTCAAGGAATCCTTCTGGTACTGGGAGCAGCTCTCGGAGCAGCCCTTTACAAGGTCTCCCTGAAGCGTAGGGTTGGCGACGCAGACATCTTTCAAATGGCTCTATTTCTCTCATTTCTGGCACTGTTCAACTTGTTAGTATTTTGGCTCCTGGTAGTAATTCTGCACTTCACTGGCGTTGAGAGCCTTTCAGAGGTGTATATCCCTTGGAGCTTCCTCTGCAGCAATGCTGCGCTGGCACTTGTCTTTGACTTTGCTATTAACTTTGGGATTGCCTTCACATTCCCCATATTCATCTCGCTGGGTACAATCCTGGGAATTCCCCTTAGTGCCCTGATAGATATAGTGGTTCGCAGAGAGGCTATAGCAGCTTGGAAGTTTCCTTCAACAGTGTTGATAGTGGGCGGATTTCTAATGATGCTCCTTCCCATTTCAGATTCGAAATGGGTACACAAAAAGGTGAAGCAGCTGTGTTGTATTGTCTGGAAGAGAAGAGCAAGAGATGATGAACCTTTGAAAGTTGACAGTAAATTAGATCAAACAGTGCAAAGCTAATAATTCAAACATTCAAATGCTCAGCTTTGAATACATATGAATGCCATGTCATTGTGTGCAACCATTTTTGGCATCACCCCTTTATGTACATGTCGTTATATTCTCATCCAATTTAATTGTGAACTATGTGTATATGGACTTGTAGTCCATGTCATCTGCAGTAACCTGGAAATATTAAACAATAAAGCAATAATTTACATTAAGCATCACACGATAGACAACAAGATAAAACAAAACTCTGTTTATATTAAAAATGAAAACGTCCATGTTTCTAATCCATCAGTAAATGAGGGATAAACGTACAGGTACATGTGTAAATAAATCTCTATAGGACTATATACAGGCATACAATTCAAACTAGAAAATAAACAGTTAAGTTGACTTATAAGTCAATAATATCTCCTTGATGGGAAGGGAGATCTGCGGCTGTGACAGTACACACTAACTCCTCTGAGTGTACATTGTCAGGCGTAGACTGGCTCTGGTCTTCTAAAGTGTGCTCCACCGGCACTATTGCAAAACCTTCTGGGTGGGGATAACCCTTTTCAGTAAAGGGCAGAAAATGGCTGACAGGTTGTTTCACTTCAGGCAAAGCAATTTGGACTGTCTCGTTCTCTGCAGGTTCACTCTCCAGCTGCTCCACAAGGCTCCCCTGAGGCCCCTTGACTGAGCAGTCTATGGAAGAAGGTTGCAGATTACCAGTGCCCACCGGCAGGTCACTACTATCTTGCAGTGTAGCGGTTGGAGGGATGGTAGAGCTACTGGACTGTGTGGTAATGCGGTAATACAGGTCCTTTGCAAAGAACCTAATGTGAGAAAAATAATTTTAAAATAAACTCACTCTCTTAGTGTCTTAGTCGGTAATCCAAAGAATAGATATTGTAGAGTGAAAATCTCCTGAAATAACTAATATAAGTCAGCAGCCAATAGGTTGTCAAAATTAATGTGTATTTCTGATACTATGCTAAAGTATACTGCCAGAATAAGGCAATTTACTAGATATGCAAGAGGATCTTATTAAAAATGGCAGATTACAAATTACATGTTTACAGTAATGCTATCAGTCTCTACTACTGGCTCACAGTGCTTTAAGCTAAAGCAATAACTTGACGTTTGGAGCTGCACTGACCTCGAGAAGTAGTTGTCCCAAGCAATGATGTAGAACCCATCGGATGGTGCCTTGTGGGACCCTTCAATCATGTACGAGTGAGAGGGGACACGAAGGATAGGAAGAATATGCAATACAGTGTCGCCTGCATCATTCTGGAATAGAGAAAGAGCAGAATACAAAGAGACATACAGTTTGCCACATGTACGTATATAAACAGTGTCCAAGCATTAACACGTGTCAAAATGAATAATTTTTGGTAGTGTTAAGATTTACTTAGTATGTACTTGTCAACTAGTTTATGTGCTAAAACTGCAAGGGTAAATATAATCATGGAAATAACATAGTGGATCCACCCACTTGCTTTTCTGAAGGGGTTTCCTCCTTTTCAACTTCTGTACTTTCAAAGAGGATTCCAAAACCGATATCTCTCTTCTTTGTAGCAAACTGCCAAATCACAATGTCTCCTCTCTTGACATTAAAGTGAACGACGTGTTTGGTCTTTGAGCTGACTTTGACTTGGACCAGAGGATCCTTTTCATCGTCAATATTTTGCTTGATCCATTCAACACTCTTCAGTCCTCTTCTAACCAAGGGGTCTATGGGATGGATGGTGGCATGTGACTACCATGTGACATTATATTAGGCACATAAAGAAATTCTCTCTACCTGTGGGCGGCTAGGCTAGCAAAGTTACTAAGTGAAAACATAAATTGTGTAGAACAGCACATTCCGTACATTAGCTCAGATGTACCAAACAGGAGGAAAGGACTTAAGCCATAAACAGTAGAAGACATCAAAGGATTAGTTTGCAGAATTAGGTAATAGATTTATTGTACCTTCAAATTTGGCAGCTTTTGACTTCTTCTTGCGTTTTGTACCTTTTTCTGTAACCTAAAGTACATAGAACACAAATTTACATTAAACAACAGGGAGGAAGGAGGGACTGTAGGGGAAGGAGGGACTGTAGGGGAGGGAGGGACTGTAGGGGAAGGAGGGACTGTAGGGGAGGGAGGGACTGTAGGGGAGGGAGGGACTGTAGGGGAGGGAGGGACTGTAGGGGAGGGAGGGACTGTAGGGGAGGGAGGGACTGTAGGGGAGGGAGGGACTGTAGGGGAGGGAGGGACTGTAGGGGAGGGAGGGACTGTAGGGGAGGGAGGGACTGTAGGGGAGGGAGGGACTGTAGGGGAGGGAGGGACTGTAGGGGAGGGAGGGACTGTAGGGGAGGGAGGGACTGTAGGGGAAGGAGGGACTGTAGGGAATACTAAAAGTGAAAGCAAACATTTGCAACTTGGTAAACTGTCTCGCTCTTCACAAGCTGTCATCAGGTAAACTGACAAATGGTTGTGGTTGACCAACTTGTACAGGTCGTGAGACAGACCAACCCAGATTTAAACTGGTAAGGGTAACCCAGGGCAACAAGAGGCCAACAAATCAAAAGGCATTTAATAACAAGTTTCTTCAAGAGCACAGCCTGTGGACTGGTGATATTACAGGTACAGTGGTGCTCCTTGTTCGGGTCATGTTAATTATCGGCAACCAGTAACTGGCAAAGAGATCGAGTAACCTTGTGACTTCCTATGTATAATAGGAATTTCCTTACACTGTATCCTGGCAACACAATATTACCCACTACTCGCAACGCACTGCATCACTTGAACAACAACAAAAGTGGAGAAAATTAGCTTTTTGGTATTTGTAATTTATCTCATCCATTGTCATGGTAACTAGCAACACTACTGACCCAGCCTTCTGGTAACTCACTGATTTTCCATTTGAGAGATCATTTTCACCTCCGCTAGACACGCCTCCCTCTCCCTCTAGAACCTGGCCACTCCCCTCAGCCCCCTTCAGGGTCTCCTGGGAACCAGTGTCCACACCAGCCACCTTGAAGATGTTGTTAAGAGCCACCTCATTCGATAAGATGGCACATTCCAGAGGATGGGAGACCAGTGGGGCAGGAGCAGATTGGACACTGGTGTCGCTGGCTTTCCGCACATGGGTCATGTAGTGGGGCAGCTCCTGGTAGTAGGGGTGGGTGCTACTGGCCATGGAGGAAGTACGTGAATGAGTGAAGATGCAAGATCGCGAGGAGAAGTGATCACATTCAGACATTGAGGTACTGGACCTGTAGGTCGAGGGAGCAGAGGAATAAGCCTCGTCTTCCGGCAGACTGACATTCTCTTCAGAGCTGTCAATGTTACACAAATTGGAGGGTCTTCCTCGCAGACTGGGGCTACCCTGAGTGAGGACTGCTTCAGACACAAAAACAGAAGAATCCTTCTCCCCCTCTTTGAAGTCCAGTCTATAGGGAATGGATAAATAGAGCATGTTTCACTTGATTGGACAAGATACTCACTACACAGTCATTAGATATTTTTATCACAACAAAGAGGTTGACAATATGTTAACAAATAAACACAGAATCACTTATCTCTGTCTTTGACAAACAAAAGTGCTTATCATATATACCATTTCACATCCAAATATGGAAGTGTACATACACTAAATATACATATAATTAATGATTAATTGGAGAGTCACATGTGAAAATGGAATATCATTTTACAACAGTAAATTGTGACTTTTGCAATTATGAAGACTTAAAATTTCTATTACAACTTTGTTTAATGAGATTCTGTGCACTGTAGCCATTTTAAGAGACTTGCTATATCACAGGTGAGTGTAAGAGTGCGTACATACATAATACAAGCTCAAAGCATGTCATAACCAGCTGCCAATGCCAATGAAAGCACCAGTTAAATTGGAATGAATTGTGGTCTAAGTTGAAATTATTGGACATATTGTTCTGTAATTTTTCAGATATTATTAAAGGAATAAATAAATATAACTGTTGGAGCATGTTGCAGAGATTGCCAATGTTAATACAGCTAACACAGTAGCTAAATGTACAATTAATTAACCATTACATCACACATATGGACAATCAGATTCCGGCTAATTAAATCAGTATTAAATCCCGTACTTCGGTCTACAGATCTTTAGATGTTTGATCGTCACTACTACCCGCAGTGTAATTGAAATACAAAAACCGCTCATTAAACTAAAACTTGTTTACCAGTACCCCTTGCGCTAATTGGAGATTGTATGGTTTCCCGCCCGTAACAAAGTGTCACGACTACCCCTGGAACACACTATGGAAATTCTCATGTAAACACGAGCACACAAGTGGAAATGGGCAATTATAGTTAGAGAATAGAACAATTGAAATTAAGAGCTGTTTGAATACATTTAGAAACTAGCTAATATTGCGTACACAGGGCGCGCGCGCACCAACTCTGTCGCCTCGCTCACCTTCGCGTGGTGTTCTGAGGAGGAGGTAGATAAAGTTCGTCCTCATGAGTGAACTGCGCGCCGCAAAGGGCCGCCGGGGCGTTCCTCAAGAGATGCGTAGCTATCTCCAGGAGACCAATTGAGTTGCTTCCACCCCAGCTTATCAGAGAATCGTCAACTCTACCACTGAAGGAGTTTCGTCTTCGATGACCGGTTTGACCGGCTGATGGCGTAGCAGATTTCGGGGGGACGTGTTGAAAATTAGTCGTGCAAGAGGGCAAATCAGGTACACTCGACTGGGCCTGACAAGAGGGTCGACTTGTAGACTCGCTCTCCAGTTGTGCATCCATCGCAGTAAAGTGACTGATGTTTGGAGTTTTGACTAATGTTAAACTGATTGATGTCGCGTGGTGACCTCCCCTATCCCAAACCTTTAAGCGAACGCCATCTTACTTAGTAGTTTACTTCCGGCACCGGAAGCTATCATGTGATATTCACGCTCCTTGCGACAGGTTCTCTCCAAATTACACACACAAAACACAAATAATAAATTTAACAAACATCTAGTGTAATGTGTTAGGTTCTTGAACACTTGTATTTCATGAAAAGAATTTGACTCCAGAATCTGAATCATCAGGTGCCGTCCCTTGAATCAGCTCCGCCTTTCCTTTGCTCTGTAAGGCATGGATTGCTCGCTTGAGCATCACCATATCAATGCCGTGAAACACTGAGGGGAGAGAGAGAGAGGGAGAGAGAGAGAGAGAGATGCATAGTAATATACAGCATGATTTGCAATGTGTCGGTGAGGTAATACAAGGCAGCACATATCTTAGGAATTCTTCATAACTGGAATGTATAGATGACTATAATACAATACAATCATTATTTCAATTACAGAGACCCTTCTTTCAGCCAATCTATCAAGCGTATCTTGATTGAAACAAATAAAAAGTGAAAGAGCGTACAGTTAATCAGTTCAAAATATTCTCAACACTGTAGAGTCGCAATACAAGCCTCACCCAGGTCCGCAGTATCTTCTCCCGAGTGTATCTCGTACAAGGTGCACACAGTGTTGGAGAAACCGTTATCCATGGCCTACACATAACAAGCGTGTAGTATACAACATTTCTACCATAATAGAATAGGGAAGCCATTTTATCCATGTTCCTCTATGATGCACCACATGGGTCACATTGAGTCAGCCCCTCTAATTATTATAAGATGCACCACATGGGTCACATTGAGTCAGCCCCTCTAATTATAAGATGCGCCACATGGGTCACATTGAGTGAGTCCCTCTAATTTTATAAGATGCACCACACGGGTCACAATGAGTCAGCCCCTCTAATTAAAAGATGCACCACATGGGTCACATTTAGTGAGTCCCTCTAATTATAAGGATTCAGCTTCTTGTGTTGTCTATATTGACAAGAGATTAGGGTTGTGAGGTAAATAGTGATCTTACCACAATTCTGTAGTGTACCAGGAGTGGATAAGATCAAAGTCTGATGTCACTCCAATGCAGGAATGTGTTAAACACAGAGTATGAATTCCAAACTTACCCATTTGTGTATGATGGTGCCCCATTCCTCAGGCGTCTTCCACATTATGTAACAACTGTCTCGCTTCTTCTTGTCAATCCACTCCAAGTTACCTACCACAGAGAAGGATAGGGTACATTAAATTACAAAGATTCAAAGAAAAACTCATTAATTTCCATTACTTAGTTAAATGATTATAATGAAGTTAATATATTGTTAATAGAACATTAAAATGTGTACAACGTATGGAGGGCACTGCTTATAAAACAAAAATAATATTAAATTACAATAAGCCCAATTACTTGTAAGGCCATCCCATTGATAGCTGTTCCTATGACCAGAGATCTGAGAATACAGAATTGACATATTTAGATCTCTGGTCTTGTACAAACAACTTTCTCCACAAATACAGTCTCTACTCAAATAAGTGAAAAGACATCAATTAGTCACACGCAGCAAAGCAACTTCGCAGGTACAGCTCCAACATTCCAAATGACTTGCTATTCACTATTCACTGACCTCTCCTCTCCAGTGTCTCCAAAATAATCTTTATTCCTTCAACTGGTAGCTTTCCTACAGCATCTGGTTAAGGTCAATGCTTAAGACAAAATACATTTGTTAGTACAGAGTACAGGTGCTGTGTATAGACCATTCTGTGTTAAGTATGACCAAAAGTGCATCCCCCCCCCCCCCACAGGACAGGAGGGGTTTGGTATCAGGACTGGAAGGTTGCATCACACAACATAAGCAATGGAACTACACATCTGCTATACCAGACTCATCAAGCAGTGCACATATGAAGGGCCTGTCATGTTAATCCACTTCCATTAAGTGGCCTTCAAAACAGCCAGCAAACCATAAATCATATCATTAGAGAGGGAAGGCAGTTATTCAATAAACTAAGAGCAAAAACAGAACATGGAGCAAACCCTAACCCTAACCCTAAATCTCATTTTAGGAGATAGCGATGTATTTATATTCCTACGGGATACGGTTCAGCTTTGCGTTATGGAAAAGAGGACTGGAGATCGCTTCGTTGACATTCATCTCGTACTTCTTGTTGTGATTGTAATAGTTTAAAACTAGCGAACACCACGCGTCGATCTGCTTTGCTCTTGTATCAAGATTCGGCTGGATCGTGAAAAAAGGTGGAAAGTTGTACTGCCAGGGCCACTGAAACGCCTCTTTGGCAGCCATTTTGTTAGCTGCTGGTCACGGGACAAGGCGTGTGTGTCTATGTGTACATTTGTTTCCTTCAGTGGACTCGTCGAACGGTAGAGAGAAGGTAAACATGAAACGCAGAGGTACTCGAGCAAGTCGCGGTGATATAGTTTGATTCGTTTCATCCATTAGTCCATTTGCAAGCCTCTGTGTGCAGCTGTGGATCGATCTGTAGAGTCGTTTCTAGTGACACGAAATGGAGACGGAGGTCTCTACGGAGTCAAGACGTGGTGAAAGTGAGACGAATGACCTTTAGAGCTATTGTTAAGGGCTGTCGTTAATTTTAATTTTAATCACATGTTATAATTCCTAGTTCTCTTGGTTGATACATGTTGTCTTTCCTGTTGCTTCCTCAGACAAGGGAACTCATAATGGAGAGATACTGGACAGTACAATGGACCAGAGTCTTGTAGATCAGACAGGTCGGGGACGAGTGGTGTTGTGTGTGTCTTACTTGTGTACTGAAGGTGTGAATACATTGTTTTTGCTGTTTAATAGAAAATACTAAAAAGGAAAGGTTTCATTCTTTGATGACAAGAAAGGTATATTTCCAGAACTTCATACATTTTCATGTCTTTTTGATGAAGCATTTTCTTATTTGCAGCCGTTTACTTGGCTAACTCAATGTGGTATTCCAGTGTCAGTGCTATTTGTGTTTGGGAATGAATTTTGTGAACGTTTTTCTTACTATGGAATGAGAGGTTATCCACCCATCCACCCACCCATCCACCCATCCATCCACCCATCCATCCACCCATCCATCCATCCATCCACCCATCCACCCATCCATCCACCCATCCATCCACCCATCCACCCATCCACCCATCCATCCACCCATCCACCCACCCATCCATCCATCCATCCATCCACCCATCCCTTCTTTCTCTACAGCTGTGCTAACTATTTACTTGTCTTTCTTCCTGGGATTTGATGCTGATAGCGCTACAGCACTGTACCACGCCTTTATAGTTCTCTGCTATCTCACTCCTGTACTTGGAGCCATCATCGCTGATAGCTGCTTAGGGAAGTACACGTACGTCGGATTTATCATTTGCAGTTTGGTATACAGACTATTTCAAATTTGCTCCCTCTAAACAAGTCTTCTATCTTCTCCTAACCAACTGGTTTCCTCCCCTCTGTCCCTGTAGGACAATCATTTCTCTGTCCATAGTGTACGCCATTGGTAATGTGGTCGTGTCATTGGCAGCTGTTCCAACTATTTGGGGGGAGAACCCTATTAATACTATGAGGTATGGAAGAGCAGTCAACTCATTTTTAAAGTTGTGACCCTTCATGTTTTCTCTCTAGAGCGATGACCTTTGTTGGTTTGCTCCTAATAGCACTGGGGACCGGAGGAATAAAGCCCTGTGTGTCAGCCTTTGGAGGCGACCAGTTTAAGGAGGATCAGGTAATCTAATTTGTTTAACAGAGTTAGACATTGATGAATAGTGCATTGAAAGTCTTCAATTTCTGTGACACGAGTAACAGTTGACTTACATAGCATGTTCTGTTCCACTCTCAGATCAAGGCTACTGCACGCTTCTTTGCTGTATTCTACTTTTCTATTAATGCTGGCAGTGTCATATCCACCTTTCTTACGCCAGTACTTAGAGGTAATTGTGTACCACATTTATATGCATATCATGCCAACTATTATGTATAAATGTCCTACTGTCTGTAGCGGACGTACAGTGCTTTGGTAAGGACTGCTATGCGATTGCATTCGGAGTGCCAGCCGGCCTCATGGTAATCTCTCTGAGTAAGTAATCACTTGGGCACACTACCTTATAAGGAGACAATGCACTTGGGAGATCACTCAGATCAGCTGTAGTTAAAGGGCGGGGCTGTTGAAGTAGAGGGTGGGGCTGTTGAAGTAGAGGGTGGGGCTGTTGAAGTAGAGGGCGGGGCTGTTGTAGCTAGAGGGCGGGGCTGTTGTAGCTATAGGGCGGGGCTGTTGTAGCTAGAGGGCGGGGCTGTTGTAACTAGAGGGTGGGGCTGTTGTAGCTAGAGGGTGGGGCTGTTGTAGCTAGAGGGTGGGGCTGTTGTAGCTAGAGGGCGGGGCTGTTGTAGCTAGAGGGCGGGGCTGTTGTAGCTAGAGGGTGGGGCTGTTGAGGTAGAGGGTGGGGCTGTTGTAGCTATAGGGCGGGGCTGTTGTAGCTAGAGGGTGGGGCTGTTGTAGCTAGAGGGTGGGGCTGTTGTAGCTAGAGGGCGGGGCTGTTGTAGCTATAGGGCAGGGCTGTTGTAGCTAGAGGGCGGGCCATGTTCTCACTGTGACTAGTCTCCTCTACTGACTGTATAGTTATTTTCATTATTGGAACTCCGTTCTACAAGAAGCATAGACCAAAGTGTAAAGGAGTTTCAGAGGTCATCTTCTTCAAGTTTGTCATTTCTCTCACCGTGGGTCCTTGTTCTCCATACACTGAGGCTCTCTCTCATTCCATGTTCTAACAGTCTGTGACACGTGGCTCTCCATTTGTAGCTCATCGTTGTGAGTGGAGTTCGGAAAATCTTGAGATTCATAACATGCAGAAATAAGGCGTCACAATATCAACCTTCTGTTGCAAGAAAATCAGTTTTCTATGAAACAGAGAAGAAATATGGAGTAAGAATCTTGTTACAAATGAGTGTTGGTGAATTGATTTCTGTTCTTAATGTTTAGACCGGTTTCACATCAGATGTGAAGGATGTCCTCAAGGTGCTTGTAATGTATTTACCTCTCCCCGTGTTCTGGGCCCTGTTTGACCAGCAGGTGAGCCAGACCCCTCTCCCTCTTTTTATCATGTTGGCAGCCATTTTCTTGATCAACTGTCCAAGTTCTGCTCTGCTGTGTATATGCTGTAATGTAGGGATCTCGTTGGACACTGCAAGCTACTGGCATGAATGGGGCAATTGTGAGTCAACTTGTAGTACTAATTCTGTTAGAGTTGGTGGTAGGTGGGTGTGGCTGAGAGGAGTGGATGGTGGGTGGGTGTGGCTGAGAGGAGTGGATGGTGGGTGGGTGTGGCTGAGAGGAGTGGATGGTAGGTGGGTGTGGCTGAGAGGAGTGGATGGTAGGTGGGTGTGGCTGAGAGGAGTGGATGGTGGGTGGGTGTGGCTGAGAGGAGTGGATGGTAGGTGGGTGTGGCTGAGAGGAGTGGATGGTGGGTGGGTGTGGCTGAGAGGAGTGGATGGTGGGTGGGTGTGGCTGAGAGGAGTGGATGGTGGGTGGGTGTGGCTGAGAGGAGTGGATGGTGGGTGGGTGTGGCTGAGAGGAGTGGATGGTGGGTGGGTGTGGCTGAGAGGAGTGGATGGTGGGTGGGTGTGGCTGAGAGGAGTGGATGGTGGGTGGGTGTGGCTGAGAGGAGTGGATGGTGGGTGGGTGTGGCTGAGAGGAGTGGATGGTGGGTGGGTGTGGCTGAGAGGAGTGGATGGTGGGTGGGTGTGGCTGAGAGGAGTGGATGGTGGGTGGGTGTGGCTGAGAGGAGTGGATGGTGGGTGGGTGTGGCTGAGAGGAGTGGATGGTGGGTGGGTGTGGCTGAGAGGAGTGGATGGTGGGTGGGTGTGGCTGAGAGGAGTGGATGGTGGGTGGGTGTGGCTGAGAGGAGTGGATGGTGGGTGGGTGTGGCTGAGAGGAGTGGATGGTGGGTGGGTGTGGCTGAGAGGAGTGGATGGTAGGTGGGTGTGGCTGAGAGGAGTGGATGGTAGGTGGGTGTGGCTGAGAGGAGTGGATGGTGGGTGGGTGTGGCTGAGAGGAGTGGATGGTGGGTGGGTGTGGCTGAGAGGAGTGGATGGTGGGTGGGTGTGGCTGAGAGGAGTGGATGGTAGGTGGGTGTGGCTGAGAGGAGTGGATGGTAGGTGGGTGTGGCTGAGAGGAGTGGATGGTGGGTGGGTGTGGCTGAGAGGAGTGGATGGTGGGTGGGTGTGGCTGAGAGGAGTGGATGGTGGGTGGGTGTGGCTGAGAGGAGTGGATGGTGGGTGGGTGTGGCTGAGAGGAGTGGATGGTAGGTGGGTGTGGCTGAGAGGAGTGGATGGTGGGTGGGTGTGGCTGAGAGGAGTGGATGGTGGGTGGGTGTGGCTGAGAGGAGTGGATGGTAGGTGGGTGTGGCTGAGAGGAGTGGATGGTGGGTGGGTGTGGCTGAGAGGAGTGGATGGTAGGTGGGTGTGGCTGAGAGGAGTGGATGGTGGGTGGGTGTAGCTGAGGGATTGTTTCATTTCCCACTGCACAGGGATCTTTGACACTGAGACCTGACCAAGTACAGGCAATGAATCCAGTTCTGATTCTCATTTTCATTCCAGTGTTTGAGTTTATCGTTTATCCCATTTTGGATAAACTTCATTTATTTCAAAAGTACGTATGTTTACTGCAAAACATGCAGACAAACTTTATCTCACTCAGTGATCCCATTCCAAGTTTGATAGTACATAGAATTGGAAGTGAAATGTGTCCTGTACCGTGCATGCAGGCCGCTCCAGAGGATGATTGCCGGTATGGTTCTTGCAGGCCTTTCCTTCATACTAGCAGCTGGCATACAGATATATATTGATGTGAGTTTGAAGAGAAGTCAGCCATTTTTAACTACAGTTCTCGTCAAGACTGTCTGTGTTTGGTCCATTGCGTAGAACACAGCTGATGTGCTGAAGAATGGTGAAGCTAGAGTGGCCTTCTATAACCCTTTACACGAGCCTGTTTATGTTGACCAGTTTAACGGTGCAACTGTTAATTGGACCATCGGATACAGAGAGGTTGGTCGACACTATTGCTCTAGTCTCTTTTATTGAGTCTCACTGGATCAGCTGACTTTCACCCCCTTCTCTCCCCTCCTCCTGTATTCACTAGTTCCAGCAAGATGATAATCTAAGTCCTGGCAATTACAGCCTGTGTTTCAGAGACAACAGAACACAGGTGTCTTGTAAGAATGACACATTCTATCTGAAGAATGAAGGTGTGGGATTGATTGTGTTCCTGGGCGGATCTCAACTGGCCTTTGTGAGTCAAATGCACACAGAACATGTGTATGTACAGGAATGTTGCTGAGACTAACAGGACTGGAACCAGAAGTTGAATGTTATTCCTTGCTTTACCTATAGGCTGATGAACCTGCGGAGCTGGAGAAAATGGACCACATTTCTATAAGGCAGGACTCCGCAATGTGTCAGTGAGTACCGATGACACATTTCATTCCCTCTTCTGTAGACTGGTCAACACGTTGGACAAGTATATTACTGCCTTTGATGTATCAGTTGAGGATCCAAACTCGGGTAGCAGAGAAGTTGTGGCGCATGTGTTCCCCAATGTATCCGGTGGTGGTAGTTCAGGCTATCAGGAGGTTCCTCTCAACACGTGAGTGTACTAGTAATGATGTAGTCAACAGACGTGTTCTCAATGCCTCTGTTCCAGAAGAGGTAATCCCTCTAATTTGCCAACATATTCCAGTAGTAATACTGTTTGACATTTTTATGTATCCCTAAAAGTACAGTCTTCCATAACACTTCAATTGTTACCAGTTTCTGTTCTTTACAACAGTCTGAAATACTCAATTGACTTTGGTTCATCCACTCCAAAACAAGTGAGTAGACACTCAATGATAGACATGCCAGCAAGTCAACATTTCAATAGCTTGGTGTAATATATATTGTGTAATTGTATATTATTGTTGGTAGGTTGGAGAAATTGCAAGTTCACACTTTTTTCCGGGTGGATCTTACACTCTAATACTTGTACCAGAAAATAGCACACAAAGTAATAACACTGTAAGTCACAGGAACAGACAACACATCCCATATATACAGTGCAAGTTACAATATACTAAGGTAATCTAATATAATATAATATAAATAATATAATTAATTCATATGGCTCCAAGAAAGGACTTAGAAACAAAATGGGCATATAATCATAAAGATTAGGGTATAAAACTCATTTTAAAAGAAGGGATTTTTTATTTAGGTCTCCGTTTCTTAGAAAACGGAGGACAAAGTTTGCATATAAAAGGCCATAGGACTATAGAAAACCTATGGGAAATTTATATGCAAACCATGTGTTATATTAATAAAAAATTTCAATTTGTCAGATAACTGGGAAATCAACATACATCATGGTACATGTGTATAAGAAACGTCTGGCGAAGTTTTGCTTAATTAAATGAGCAAAATAATCAAGATATAATGAAGAATTCAAAGTTACGATTGCGCAAGCTGGTGATGTATTGTGATGTTTTTCTATTGCGTCACCAACACCTTCGTATGTCGCTCCGTACACACATTTTGTGAATCATGTGACGTTGCGTAAACGTCACCGACTCGTTGCTAAAGAAGATCATCCTTTCGAGAACGGCTATGACAAGTCGACGCTCTCCTACGAGAAGGAGCTACCGAATAAGCGAGTTGTAGCGAAGGTTAGATAAAACGTATTTGTATACGTTCATGCTAAGTTTAAGCCAAAAGTGTTGCTATATATATTGATGTAAAGAAATAAAAGAAATTCGTTTAGACGACCGTAGTAAAACTGTGGTACTTTAAGCTCCGTTATAATCTGCTTATGTTTTCTATTACTTATCCATGTGTGTACGTGTGCAGGAGTGTAATTGGATACGTAGGGGTGGATTTGGATAAATATGCGTGCGTGCAAGCTCATGAGTTGAGTTGAGATGAGTTGAGATAACGAGTTTCACTATAATGAGATTCCACTCTATATACAGTGCAAGTAAATTCATGTACACATTCATCCATGGGCTCCTGTGTACCTATTTCCTATATATATATATATATATAGGAATAAGGAGTGTTATATATTATATATGCTTGTTTAAATACAATCAAGTACTACACAGTGCAAGCTACAAATTTATACACGGATGCAAGTGACTCCCAAGATAATCACACTGAGCTAGGTATATAATATAATACGGATGCAAATGACTCCCAAAATAATCACAATCAGGTATATTAAACGCTACAAGACTTTAGCCACACTGAAATTCTCAACTGCTGCATACAGAGTAGTAGTCTCTACAGATCATATAAGGTTAAATACATGGCCTTCCAATTACCTTTTCACACCTAAGTATAGACTGAAGATGATGCATCTGCATGCCATTATCAGCAAAAATTCCAGTCTCATGCAGGGGATCTCAGCCAATAATCACCGCAGATTTGACTTGCCTTGAGTGTCAGCTAGGAGTACCATTGGTTGCTTGCATGCATTCACATAAACAACAGGGTTAGAGACGATTTGGTAACTTGCACACAAGGGACATTGTTCATGAAATAAATTAAAGGCCCCAGCCTTTATGTCCCTGTGTGCAAGTTACCAAATCGTCTCTAACCCTGTTGTTTATGTGAATGCATGCAAGCAACCAATGGTACTCCTAGCTGACACTCAAGGCAAGTCAAATCTGCGGTGATTATTGGCTGAGATCCCCTGCATGAGACTGGAATTTTTGCTGATAATGGCATCCAGATGCATCATCTTCAGTCTATACTTAGGTGTGAAAAGGTAATTGGAAGGCCATGTATTTAACCTTATATGATCTGTAGAGACTACTACTCTGTATGCAGCAGTTGAGAATTTCAGTGTGGCTAAAGTCTTGTAGCGTTTAATATACCTGATTGTGATTATTTTGGGAGTCATTTGCATCCGTATTATATTATATACCTAGCTCAGTGTGATTATCTTGGGAGTCACTTATATATATATATATATACCATAATTGCTACACACCATATATGGGTACACCATATACACCAAATATAGGTACACTAAATATAGGTACACCTACGTATATGTATATATAATTGAGTTAGATTTTTAATGGTGTGATCTGTGTCTTATTCCTGTACCTTCCGTTCCCCAAGGAATTTCTGATCAAGACAGACCTCAATCCCAACAGTGTCAGTATGGCGTTACAAATACCAATGTACGTCCTCATCACGGCTGGTGAGATTATGTTCTCAGTGACGGGCCTGAACTTTGCCTACTCCCAGGTACATACAGTGTCATCATCAGACCATATAAGGAAGTGATCACTTGTAAGTTTGTGTGTCTGTGCAGGCTCCTCCTTCCATGAAGTCCATTCTGCAAGCTGCATGGCTGATGACCGTAGCTGGTGGCAACATTCTAGTTTTAATTATAGCAGAGGGCAGGATATTTGAGAAACAGGTATGCAAGTGTCTGATCTGATGTTGTGAGACTACAAGATATCTCCTCCTCTTCTGTATCTACACGTAGTCTAATGAATTCTTCTTCTTTGCCGGACTTATTCTATTCTTGGCCATTGTATTTGGAATAATGGCTTACTTTTATACATACAAGGCAGACAGGAAGATTAAGAGTGATTTGGATCATGAGGAAATCCCTAATAATCAAGGAGGGGTGGAGACTACTAGTTTGCATCGGAGTACTGATGCTTCAAACTCTGAAAAGTTGCCACTTTTAGAGGACAGTGATAGCAATGGCAATCAGAGCTCCGGTGACTTGTGATCTGTGACCAGCATGTGATATTGTATATTAAGAGATAAATATTTTTGTAAATTAATAAATTGAATTATTCAAAATCTTTCATCAAAACAAATTAAAAATTAATGAAAATCACTTGTTTGCTTGGCTAAACTAGGCATGGTTACCATGGTAACAAATGCTCCCAGTGCAAGTCCCGAAGCTGCAAATCCTGGTAGCTCATAGTTGACCTCTTGTAGCACTCCAACCAGCAGAGGAGACACTGTGCGAGAGAGAGAGGCCACAGCATTCTGTAAACCCACCAGCATCCCTCGCTCAGTTGCCTTTCCCCTGGAGAGAGCTATGTCCACCTGGACTATGCGGAGAGTTGAGGTTGCCAGGGACAACGGAGCCAGCAAAAGGATGGTCAGTGTCAGTGAAGGGGATAGCGTGATGAGCAGTACAACTGTGAAGAGCAGCAGAGTTGCGTGTGTCATTAGCAGGGGGAGGCACTGGTTGTACAGCTTGGTAACTCTACCAACAGAGAGAGCAGCTATGGTTGCCACGGCACCATTAAATGAGAGGATTTTCCCCATGGTTATGTAATCCACATTAAAGTGCTCCTGAAGAAACTGAGGTAGGTTTTGTCTAAAGGAGAGCATGGCCAGGGTAAGAAAGAGTCTTTCAATGATAAGGTCTCCCTGCTCTTGCCAGCTGACGCCATGAAAGATGTTTATTTTACTAACCCAACCACTTATACTAGTTTTAGGGCTCCACTGTTGTCTAGCAGTTGTGTTGTTCTGTGATGTGCATGCAGTTTGGTTACGAGGGCACTCCTCTGATACAAGAGAGTCTCCATTCTCATGTTCCTGAGTGAAGTTTGGTTTGGTATTCTTCAGCTTGTGATGGTCTCTCGGTGTTTCTGACAAAACTAGTTGCACTAACAGTGCCTGCAAAAGGAAACATATTCCTGTGACTGTCATTGGGAGGGTCAGAGAGGGGTCCATCTCTGCCAAATAGCCTCCAATGAGAGGGCCGACTATGAAACCAGCATTACTGAAAGCAGTAAATAAACCAAAGACTGCCGGTCTCTCCTCTGAAGTGGCCACATCAGCCAGCAAGGCTTTGCTGATGGTCAATCCATGTTTGAAGCAACCTGTGAGTAAACAGAGAGTAGAGGTGTAGTTACTGCACCTGTACAAAGGCTATGGGGATAGGTGAATAACAATCATTGGAGGATCTTACACCAACCAGTCTATCTTATATTGGTTGGGAGACTGAATTCCTATTAAAGTGGCAACCAGGGATTGCCTCCCAGGCATCCAAGATGGAAAATTATCATTAATGAACCACAGACATCTAGTATATAAACACTAAATGTTCCCTTTTTACCTGGAGCTAGTCTGGACAGACACAATCCAAACACAGTAGTTGTGGTTCCACCAATTAGATAACCAACAGCTGGTATGACATAGCTGAGGAGCAGTCCAAACTTACGTCCATGCACATCACTGACGCTGCCCTACAGGTAAGAGGACTGAGCTAGTGCTGCTATACACGAGGAGGAGCACACAGCTGAACTCACCATAGGGGTACTGGATAGTATCTGTAGACCTCCGTACAGCGAGCCTGGAGCAGTGAGATGAGCAGTGTCAGTGTACTGCTGGAGAGTGCACTATGAGCTCACCGATCAGACCTGCCACTGTCGGGGATGCCCCTCTTATTACCGCCATCTTTGGGAGCAGAGGGTAGCATATGCTCACTGACAACAAGTCCTGGAAAATAACAACAAACATATGTTTATAAATACAGTTCTTGACATGTATAGGTAGTGAGGTCCTGACATGTATAGGTAGTGAGGTCCTGACATGTATAGGTAGTGAGGTCCTGACATGTATAGGTAGTGAGGTCCTGACATGTATAAGTAGTGAGGTCCTGACATGTATAAGTAGTGAGGTCCTGACATGTATAAGTAGTGAGGTCCTGACATGTATAGGTAGTGAGGTCCTGACATATATAAGTGGTGAGATATACAGTGAGACTGCTAGTTCATTGATTGAGATTGAAAATGAGATGATTCAAGCGAGAGATATATAAACTTTAAAGACAATTCAATTCTAACTAATTGCACTTACTAGAAATCCGAAAATGTAAATGATTTGAATCCTCCATGATTTATCCATCGACTGGTCTATATAGGAAATCCGGAGATATACTTACAATAGTATACGGCGTATATAGAAAATATACGTAAACAAACCACGTGTGTGTTTGAAGCCGTCAAAATTGCAGGTAATGTTGCTACAAATCATTCCATTGTTACGTAGTACAAAGCACATTTAACGCAAATGTAGTCGTTGCGTCCTCAGATAGAATGCTCAAGTGTTAATTGGTTTGTCTTTTTACTTTCCACTTCGTTATCAAGTTCATCACACAAGTAGTTTATCAAAGGAAAATGGCGAGTCGTATGGAATCTTCGGATGAAGAAGAAACGGCGGCTCAAGACTTGGTCGTCACAAAGTATAAGATGGCAGGAGACATTGCCAACCGTATGTCTTGGTGCATGTATAGTTTTGGATCAATCCTAAGTGCTACATGTTAGAAAAGGAGTCTATTATAACAATACTTGTGTTACTGTTCAGTTGCCAAGATTTATCTTCCTTTTGCAGGAGTGTTGGAAAAGGTGGTGGAGAAGACTGTAGCGGGAGCACAGATTCTCGACATTTGTGCATTTGGGGATCAGTTAATAGAGGACGAAACAGCTGTGGTATACAAATCAAAGAAGGATGTCAAGAAAGGTGCAATTGACTTTGAAGTTTAATTAGTTTAAAATTAGTACCTCTCTCTCTTATCCTAAATTAGGTGTGGCGTTTCCCACCTGCTTGTCTGTCAATAATTGTGCTGGAAACTTTTCTCCTCTCAAGTCATATCCAGCTGTAACACTGCAGGAAGATCAACTAGTTAAAATGTATGTTCTATTGTGTTCCTCTATTGCCAGTTAATCAGTACAGTACAGTATGTAATATCTTTTGCTATACTAGGAGGACCAATTCATAAAGTGTTTCTGAAAAGTGTATTCCAATTAATTACCCACTTACCAATACACATCTGACTGTACTGACTGTACTTTTAATTTTACCTAGAAATGATTTGTTTGTCTTTATAGTGAGCTGGGGGTTCATGTAGACGGATTTATAGCTGTAGTTGGGACAACAGTTGTGGTTGGCAGCTCTGCTGATAAGCCTGTGATGGGGCCAATGGCTGATGTCATTGTTGCAGCAAACACAGCAAGTGAGATAGCTCTCCGCATGATGAAGCCTGGAGGAGAAAACACACTTGTCTCTGACACTGTACAGAAGGTAGCTCGAGAGTTTGGATGCACTCCTGTTGAAGGTGAGCCTGCTGGTGTTCATCAGGGGAAAGTCCCAGGATCTGGGAGAAGTCCCAGGGTCTGGGGGAGTGGCAGCATCCGGGCCTGGGAGTGGCACTGCTTTGCTTTGTCTGTGTACTTGTGTGAAGGTGTTCCCTCACAACATGACACACTTATGCACGTCTAGATAACGTGTGAGTGTGTAACGCTGTCTGTGTGCCTCTCCCTTGTCAGGTGGAATATGGCACCGTCTGAAAAAGGGAGACTACGTTGACGACAAGTGTGTTGTTCTGAATATGAACGAGGCAATGCGTAAGGAACATAAGAAGGTGGAGTTTGAGTTATATGAGGTATACGAGGTTAACGTGACTTTGAGCACCGGGGATGGGAAGACGCGACAGCTGGAGACGAGAACCACAGTTTACAAGAGATCAAACGAAAGATACAACCTCAAAATGAAAGCGAGTAAAAGTTCGTATTGGTATGAAGGCCCATGCTAACAAGGTTCTCCCTGCATGAGTATCTGACACTTTTCATTTTACAGATTTTTTCAGTGAAGTCCAGTCTAGGTTTGACTACATGCCCTTCTCATTAAGGTTATTACTAGAGTGTATATAATATACGTACTGTATATCTATTGTATGAATATTACTATAATCTATATGTATACTGAATATCTATTGTATGAATATTACTATAATATATATGTATACTGAATATCTATTGTATGAATATTACTATATACATGTATATGTATACTAATTCAATCCAGAGGTATAATCTATATGTATCTATATGTATAATCTATATGTATACTGAATATCTATTGTATGAATATTACTATATATATGTATACTGTATATCTATTGTATGATATTACTATATATATGTACATGTATATGTGTGAATGAAAGCATTTGTATACTCCAATGTCTGCTGTTGTCAACAGATCTTTTGAGGATGAAGGGAGGGCTCGTTTGGCTCTCTCAGAGTGTGTAACTCACGGGTTATTGGAACCTTTCAATGTCACTTATGAAAAGGAAGGTAAACAAGTACAGACCGTATGCTAATACTGTACTGCCCTGATGTACGTCTTTGTTATATTTAGGGGAATATGTTGCACAATTTAGATTTACAGTTTTATTAATGCCGAATGGTCCCTTGCAGTGAGTTGAATCATGTTTTAGAGTTGAGCACTACTGGATATACTCAGTGTACTCTGTTTAGGATAACTGCAGGGTCTTTTAATCCAGAAGTGTTTAAAAGTGATCGATCATTACAAAGTGAAGAGTTAAAGAAATTGCTTGCTACAGCAGTCACCAAGAAGAAGAATAAAAAGAAGAAGAAAGTTTGTCATATTTCTCTATTCCTTTACAGCTGAAAATCCTGCAAGGTGATGCATTTTCAACCATTCATTTCTTTGCAGGGGAAGACAAATGAAAAGAAAGAGGATGAAAAGGAGGAGGAAGATGAGGAACCACAAATCCCTTAGACATTTGTACACTACTTCTATAATTATTAGCACTCCATATGATGGTGCATCTGAAATGTTGGATTATACCGCACATGCAGTGTTTCGAAAGCGCATGATCAGAGCACACCTTTATAAATACAGTAACAGTAGATACGTGTGTAGTTACGGGAGTTCTACCTGTCGAGGTCAATATCGCCCGCCGGAAGCCGATAACTAAAGGACGGGTATTGGTATTAGGCACAACTCAAAATGGCCGAGAGAACTAGAGCGTTATCGATAACGTTAAAGATCCTTCTCTTTTCGTCCCTCCAGTTTCAAGGTGAGTATTCTTGTTCAGTGAACACATACGTCAGAAAATGACCCGCATCAAATGAACCGGAGACTCGTCTCCTCCAACTCATCAGTGTTAGTCAGTTAGACTACAGACCGATTCTCTTGTGTGTCAGAGTTAAGTATATAGTCCGTACTTTAGTCCCTATCATCCCCTTAGCGCTACGATGTGGTCTCTCCTCTCCCTCTCCCACTGAGGGAAAACACTTCATTATTAGTATGGGTGATATATGGTGGCTTCCGACACTAGTAGACCTGGCGAGCCCCTAGTCTTATATAATGCGCTGAAATTAGAATGAATAGAGAAATTAGTTAAATGTTGATGGGAAATGTATAAAAATCAGATCTCAGCAATATATACAAGAACCCTCTGCAGTCGCTAGAGTACTAATTCCTGCAAACTTCACCACTGTACGTATTGCAACACCTAGTGCAGTGGCCTTTGGTGTAACGCTCTTCTGTTGTATGCGCATTTACCAGATAATAGTGTCACTGGAAAGTACAAATCTTGATAATGTAACTACAAAATGTTTTAATTTAGTTTTCAAATTCCTATGGTTGGTTAATTGAAATTCTCACTCAACCAAAGACGCTAATTGCTGTAGCTAATGAGCTAATAAATATGATAGATTAGATTATAATTTCAGTTGTGTCAGTTGGTATACCACAAGAATTGTCAGATTACGGGAGAACATCTGACATATGCGCAGGTGTATATAAGGTGTGAACTCTCCCTGTAAATCATTAGGTGCATGTGACTGTCATGTGATGATAGACCAAGTCTATATATAGAGTAGTCTACTGTCCATTTCTTACTTGTTGGTAAATGTACATGGTTGTTGCACAAAGTAACATTTAAACCTCCCTTAATCACATCTCTTAAGAACATGGTACGTTTTACAGTATGTAGAGTAGTGGGTATTTGTTTATGAACGTCGTACTGGTTGCTGAAAAGAGTCTTTAAAATGTAGACTACGTACTCACAACTGAGGTACTATTATTTCTGTTGTGATGGTGATAGGAATAGTATGCAACAAGTGCTGGTTGTCATGGTGACTGTTGATTGTCCGTTGTGTCTCTATGCAGTGAAAGGGCTAACTTGTTACTGTCATCATGATCCTGGAGACACTAATGAAGGACATCACTGTAGTAAAAATCCCCAAAATTGTACGACTATGGACGATCTGGATGAGTGTATTGCTTTTTTTTCAAAAAAGCCTAATCCAAACGGAGGCTATACCGTTGTATCTACCTGGGAATGTGGAGATCATGATTTCTTTAATTGCCGTGTAACTAGTGACACCCTTATGGCATACTGCTGTAAAACAGATTTCTGTAATCAGAATTTTTCCAATCCCTTTCCGCCATACTCTCCTACATTACCTATGCCAAGTAAGTATTAACACACGTTAATTGTGCTTACAGCTGAAGAGAGATTTATTCTAAAGTTGATCAGATGTATCACTTTGATGGTGAATCTTTCAACACTTAGTGAATTGCACAATCTTTTCTGCTGTTAGCCAAACTAGTACAGACGCTCTTATATGGACCCTCAATCCTTTGACAGAGACTTTATCATTTACTGTTATAATGTCTGTGTTGTATCTCAAGCCATTCTACCCACACAAGCAATCTAACTATGCAGTATATGTTAATGTCCACAATTCTCTGCTAGGTAGCTCTTCCGGATCAGGTGACCCTCCCAGAGCTCCCTCAGCTCCCTCAGCTACTATAGCTGTAGTAGTGGTGGTCCCTCTAGTGGTACTGCTGCTGGCAGTGCTCTCTATCATATGTGTCAGCTTTCTGCTGCATCGGAGGAGGCACACACAGAGGAGAAGTGATAACCAGGTTGAACCTAGCGAGAAGATGCTCGATGCTAATGAAGTGACATTTACATCTGGTAGTGGGTCGGGTAATCCTTACCTACGACAGAGAACAATAGCTCGAGAGGTCAGCTGATGTATACATTAGTCAATTGAGGTAATTATAAATGGCGGTCGACTGCTATATGACTAGCATTGCAATCTTTTTCTTCTATTTGTACATTAGATTATTCTTCAGGAGGTTATTGGAGCCGGTCGATATGGCAAAGTCTACAGAGCATTGTGGCAAGGTGATTTGTACGCTGTCAAGATATTTCACACAATAGATGAGCAGTCGTGGTTTAGGGAGACCAAGATATACAACGAAGTATTGGGGCCACATGAGAACATTCTCAGCTACTTAACAGCCGACATGGTCTCAAACTGCGGATCCACTGAGTTGTGGATGGTTGTTCAGTACCATCAGTTGGGCTCCCTCTATGACTATCTCAACAGAGATGTCATCTTGAAGAAAGACGAAGCTTTCAAACTGTGTCTGTCGACCATTAATGGTCTGCTTCACCTGCACGCAGAAATAGTTGGTGCTCACAAGAAGCCATCAATTGCTCATAGGGACTTGAAGAGCAAAAATGTGTTGGTCAAGAACAATGGAGAATGTTGTATAGCAGACTTTGGATTAGCTGTAGTTCAAGTAATGTTTTATCATCTTAGTTAAGGCAATAATCCCTGGTTGTCATTTAATAGACTATAGTCTCCCAACCAATATAGGAATGGCTGGTTGGTAATCATAGTTTGGTCACATGGTTGATCAGGTGTGGTATTTCCCAGTGATTATTTCTATGACATCATAGCACTGGCTTAGTGTCATTACTCCCTTTTCAATTTACCCAAATTTTAAACGAATAATCTAAAACACCATTTTCTTATGGCTCACATTGTACTGAGGAAATATTGGGCTGAAGCAGCACTCTACTAGACTTATGACTTTGGGAAATCTATGGAGCTTTGAATACAGTTGTAATACAGTTGTAATACAGTTGTAATACAGTTGTAATACAGTTGTAATACATACTTTTCTTCCTTTTGCCACACGTGTCTATTTAACCATATGAACTAATAATTTGGTGATTCTCACTTCCATTATTCACGTAATCAATCTAGTTCCGCTGCACTGCCCTTTTCCCTCTTAGGACATACAGGATAAGACCTTTACAGTACCTCATGGGTCTCGGCAGGGCACTAAACGATACATGGCACCAGAGGTACTGAGCGAGAAGATATATCATTCCAACTTTGAGTCATTCAAACAAGTTGATATCTACAGCTTTGGATTGGTACTTTGGGAAATATGCACAAAATGGGAAACACTGAGTGAGTTGACTCTATATAGTGTCATCTCAATGCTCTAACACCACACATCCCCGAATGCTGCCACACCTCCCCGAATGCTGCCACACCTCCCCGAATGCTGCCACACCTCCCCGAATGCTGCCACACCTCCCCGAATGCCACCACACCTCCCCGAATGCTGCCACACCTCCCCGAATGCCACCACACCTCCCCGAATGCCTCCACACCTCCCCGAATGCCTCCACACCTCCCTGAATGCCACCACACCTCCCTGAATGCCACCACACCTCCCTGAATGCTGCCACACCTCCCTGAATGCCACCACACCTCCCTGAATGCCACCACACCTCCCTGAATGCTGCCACACCTCCCTGAATGCCATTGTTTCTTCACCTTGTAAGGGGTTTGCTGTTTTTATCTTTTCTTAAGATGGCACTATGTCCTATCAGTTACCATATCAAGGAATGGTTCAGGCTGACCCCAGTTTTGATGAGATGAAGCAAGTAGTAGTTGTTGCTAACATGCGACCACAGATCCCTAACACTTGGCACTGTGATGATGTAAGTTCCATACACCAAGGGACTACATACTGGACTATATATGTAGTATTTCTTTGCCCCTAAAATAATAACCGAGAACAATGTGTATCACTAAGCAAGTTTCAAACAATTCTCAATCAATCTCTTGTACCGTTGACAGGACTACACAGCAAGATTAGTGGGGTCCATCAATCTGGTCACTGTATATGTTATTATTGTTTCAAGGATTGCTTGTTGCCTTTAGTGGTATCAAGGGCTGTCTTCTTTCTCAGGTGCTGCAATCAATCTCGCGCATAATGGCAGAGTGTTGGTGCAGCAACCCAAACAGTAGACTGACTGCCCTCAGAGTGAAGAAGAACCTCCTAAAGGCTAGGGAAACAGAAAAGACCCCGCCAAGCTATTTGACCTAATTTGTATTTCACCCAATTTGTATTATATATTTCACCCTCCGCCTGCTTCTTTCTACAAGTTATGTACTTAATGATATTCATGAAACGCTATTTACTGCGCATGCGCGGAACGTCACTTGCCACGAGTAGGAACGTCTTAAAATGGCGGCGTAAAGACTTTCTTACCACGGAACTCTCAAACCTGCCCCATTTAGACTGGTATTTATTCATGTGGTGATAGGCGTCTCCGCTTTGTATCTAACGCTCTGTGTACCTGTTCTGACTGACATAAGAGTACTTCTGTCTGCCATAGTCCAGCAGTATTAAAAGTGAGTCCCATCTCGCGTGGAGTGTAGCGGTGGTGATGAGTAATATGTCGTTACGTGGACAAATTGATCAAGCACCGTACGTGGTCATAGCCATTGTTCTAGTTGCGCGACTGACCGAACTGTTTAGGACTTTATCCATTACGAGTCACTAATAGTTAATCCACCTAATAAGGGATTTTAATGAGGCCGGATTTGTGGTAATGAGGATTGAATAAAAATGTCCAATTTGCTTTCAATTGTACACTTGTGTGACCTTCAGTAGCTTGACAAATAGGATTAGATGATAGGGATTTCCTCTTAATATGAACCATTTCAAAGACGTATTAGATTGTCCAAAATCACTCATTTATACAATGGCTCATTTCTTGTACAAAAGTCTCGCTGTTGCAAAGTATTTCTAATTCACAGACGTCGTAGTCAGACTTTATACTCAAATATTTCCTGGGCCCTCCTAAAATACCTTGTCCTTGTTACTTTAAAAGCAGCCATTTTAAATAATTGCTATTTAATCAAAGGCTTGTAATGAAATATGCTAATATACGTACATTAACTAACTTGTCCCTAACTAGATTCATGACCAAAATGACAAGCCTCTCCAATGTCACCACCATCGGGCACCTTTTTGTGAAGCAGTACTACCTGAAGATGCACAAGGATCCGGAGGACTTACACCGTTTCTACCAAGATGGATCCTCCTTCACACATGGAGGAAACGAGCTTGGATCCAGTGAAACAGTGTACGGCCAAAAGGTATGGCCTGCTAGCTTTTGAGACCATGATTGTATGTTGCTATGGCAACTGTGATTTTTGAATCTTTTGACCTTTCTTGCAGGAAATTCATGCAAAGATCATATCACTGGATCTTTCCAAGGTGCATGCTCGTATCAAACAAGTGGACAGCATTCCTACCCTGGGGAATGGTATAGTCATTCAGGTACACCCACCCGTCAACCACAAACACCTCTCCTAACCAAATTTGTTATGCATATCTCTTCAAATGGAAGCTCCTGATGTTCCATAAGTGTCTGTGTTGGCATGGCTTTCATATGACTTTGGTTTCCTAGGTGACAGGAGAGCTCTCCACTCATGGACAACCCGTGAGACAGTTTGTGCAGACATTTGTATTGGCTCCCAAGTCTGAGAACAACTGGTACATCTACAACGATATCTTCCGATACCAGGTTGGCCTACCAGCGCATGAATAATCAAACACACTATTTTTCTTAAGTGCTACATTTACTTTACAATAATGGCCTATATGGAACTAAGCCTGCATACCTGCATATATATAATGTATTGGAAGGTTGCACAAGTGTTTCTAAGTATTGCGTAATTAGTATGTGACATTGTGCAACTCTCCTATAGGAGGAGGCTTACGATGCGACCAGTGAGAGTGAAAACAATGAACTGCAAAGTGACCGCGGAGAGCTCTCGGCTGTGCAGTACTCACCTGATCAGCCTGCCACGCCCCCCTCGTTCCACCAGGCCCCTGGTAAGCCACACCCTATGTAGTCTCATCACAATTCCTCTTATTATATGAGAGTTTGTTTGGTTGTTATAATACTGACATTGTTGTGTATACACAGAGCCGAGCACTACAAAGGAGTCGGAAGAGGAGAAAGGAATATCCTGGACGGGCAATGGATTTACTGATCAGGAACCAAGTGGATCTGGTGAGAATGTTGAACTAACTAGTCTCCACCCTCACCTCCACCCACTAGTCTCCACCCTCACCTCCACCCACTAGTCTCCACCCTCACCTCCACCCACTAGTCTCCACCCTCACCTCCACCCACTAGTCTCCACCCTCACCTCCACCCACTAGTCTCCACCCTCACCTCCACCCACTAGTCATTTACCATCCATTTCCCCATTCTTCAGAAACCAAAGTTGCTAATGAGGGCTATTTTAGTTATTCTGCTGTGGGTGAACAGCCAGAAGAAACAGAGGAGCCATCTTCTCCTTTTAAACCAAAGGACCCGACTCCAGAGCCAGAACTTACCCCTCCCCCTGCCAGCTGGGCTGCTAGAGTTTCCAAGGGAACCACCTTTCCTTCTGCCGCAGTACAAATTCCACCGGCTGCTGTTGTACAGCAGCCTCCAAGACAGCTGGTTAGTTGTGCAATAGTGCCCACAGATTGCCCAATAGCCTATTCTATTACACCCTCTTTAGCCTAAAGAACCCAAACCAGTGAAGAGGCCCATTGATAGTGTTCGCTCGTCTTCTAAAGAAAAGTCTCTTAGCAGAGCTCCAATTTCCCAAGGTCAGGCACCTGACACTCATCAGATCTTCATTGGAGGGCTGCCCTCGTCCGTTACTGAGGCTGAAGTTAGGGAAACATTTGGTTCTTTTGGAAATATTGTCGAAGTCAGATTAAACCCCAAAAATTTTGGATTTGTGGTTTTTGAGAATTCAGATTCTGCTCAGAGAATTCTCTCTATGAGAGGCGCAAAGGCCTTTCTCATCCAAAGCAAGCCAGTCAACATTGAGCCAAAGAAGTCATCTGGCCAGAAACCTCTTGGGGGACCCTCTGCCAGAAAGGACGGTGGGTTTTCCTCACGTTCTCGAGGTGGAGGAGGAGGAAAGGGAGGAAAACACTGAGCTAGTACAGCAAAGAAATCATTGAACTAATGCCTCATTCTGTGTTTGCTCTCTCTCTCTCTCTCTTGTATACTAATGTAAAGTTTACCAACAGACTTGTCAGTTTTAAATGTATTGAATTGATTTAAAGTGAATTTAAAGAATAAATATGTATGTCTGTATATATGTATATACATGCTATATAACGTATGGAGCAGTGGAGAAGGAGAAATGTTTGTAAGCTTTGGATATAGTGTACCCAACGAATTAAAAACAAGGCTGTAGCACTAACCACAGTGACACATGACACGCACACATTGTACATTGGTCAAGGATATCAACACAGAATTGTGACATTGAAACCATGTTAGTGGTGGGAGTTACAGTTGTTCAGGAGACATAATATATACACAATAATGAGTGTACCATTACATGTTTATGTGGTATATTATATGCTCTTGCACAGTTTGTCCAAAGTATTAGATCCATCTATACCAACCACAATAGGAATTAGCTGTTTCTGGAGAAATGAAAGTTAGTACTAGTCATAAGAGTGTGTTCATGAAGTGACTCGCTGCTATACCTTTAGCCATTCAGAGTCATAGCTATACATATACATTGCCATACATACAGACCACCTACAGCAACAAATACAATGTCACACAATGCCCCTTTTCTTATTCAAGTACAGAATGGAATTACTTGCTAAATTGATTAATATCTAACATCTCATCTCCTTGAAGTGTTTCCCACTTAATTGTGTAAAATCAGCACAATTAGGAGAAATCAGTCAAGTGTTTCAAACAGATTTCTGTGGTTTGACATAGTAGTCACTGCTAATTAAATAAGTTGGTAAATGATAAACTGTAGTGTAATCATACACGGTCAACAATGAGCTAAAATGTAGGACAATGCATGAGTTTATTAAATGAAGCAGACAGACTCGCATTGTGACAACCTCACCTGAGGTCAAATAGAGTGGAGTAGTGGTTCTATATACAAAATACATTTACATGATTGCATGAGCCTCCCTCCGCCCCCAGCAGAGGGTGTGTCTGTGCATTATACAGTGAAACTCAATGAGGATGTCCCTGGGATAATATGTACACCTTCTTACAATGTAGACATTCATTTTAGCCATTATACCTCCTGTACTATTCTTTACTTTTTTTCAGTTAGGGACTTTTTTCTTCCTAGTATGTATTGTTAGAGTTAATTGTACAACCTTGATACTATGCAGTCAATACACATGTAAATAGGGATCTATATAGCTATTTATCTTTACAGTATATAGCTAGTTCTGAGGCTCATGTTTGTAAAGATTGTAAAGATTGAAGATAACTCAATCATTTAATACTGCAACACGGGTCTACATTCATAACCACAGTAGCAGGTGTGCGTTACCTAATTTAGCAAGGTAATTGTACACCGATAGCCACTTGTGTGAATGATGCCAGATGTTGCTCCGGTTGAATAGGCTATCCCAAAGTTTTTGTGTTCAAAGGGAAAACTGAATGGGAAACCAGTGGCTGTCATTTCATTGTGTATATGTAGGGGAGCTAGTTTCCATTTTTGACATTGAGGTGCCTAATAGATAATCATGGGAATTTCCTCATTTCTGTGGTCAAGAATGATACAAAGTATATATGTTAGTAGTAATTGCGAGTGGGTTTAGTCCTTTGAGTGAAATTATTTGTAATCAATGGCCCCATTGAGATGGTAACTACTGAGAACATACGTACTAGACCTAAAAGGACTTCATAGAACACTGTACATGTCCACTAAACCTGTCAACTAGCATTAGCAACATGAATCATGCATGCACATACACTGTATAGGATAATCTAGAGATCCAGATGAAACTCAGTACACATTTTATCAGTTTGAAGGGGATACATATTTCTGCAATGTTCATCATTGTTGGTAAAGAACTATACCTGCCCTTTGTGTGGTTATGAATGTATTATATCATTTGGATAAGATCAAAGAATGAACTGCTGCTATACAATGAAATGTAATCACTTTTAACTCTGCACTGCTGTAACCAGATCATCAACTAGAAGTACACCAATCTGGTCCATTAGTTCATGACTATATTGAAACATATCCTATTACACAGTAGACTGCACTCCTTCCATGTATCAGTACATTTGGGCACTCACTAGCACCATAACCTAATATTGCATTAGCGAGGTTTCCTCCTAATTTGGATGACATCAAAAGATCAAAGTACCTTGCTCAATCAACAAGCCATACAAATACAACCAGGTCTGCACCTCATAATAGGAATTTAAATAAAAACTTTGAGAAGTACTGTAATAATAAATGATGCAGCTTTATAATTTGTATATATATCAAAAGTTGGTCTAAATACATGACAAATTATTTAGTTTAAAGTTAATACTACAGTTATTACATGATGCTTGATGACTTTCCCTGGTAGGAGCTGTCGATGCCTTTATTCTTGAGACAAGGAAGAACATCTTTAAAGAGATTTCTCCAAGCTTTCACAGTCTTCCATGAAATGATCCACACTCCCATGTTTGTTGCCACAATTAGCCACATGAAGTACTTGACGTAGTAAAAGGAGAAGTCTGGCCTCTCTTGTGCTTCACTGCATCCATATACTTCCTCGTGTGCCTGCTTGTTCTCACAGAGGTAGGCCAATTGCCAGGCATCCTTCATTGCCATTTCGTAGATGTACAGAATTACCAGGATGACATTGGGCAGTACATACAGACTGGAAAACAAACCAACACGTAATATCAAACGACCCAACTTGCGAGACTTTGTCTTATCTCTTGAGAGCTCCCGATGAATACTGATAAGTGAAAAGTACCCAACAACCAGAGCTACCAGCCCAATTATGAGGTATACAATCATCGGCATGAACACAAACACGCCTAACCCAACCTTGTTAAAGTTACCAATGAAACAGACGCCCGAGAGCTGGTCTCCATCGATGTATTGCAGGGCCATGGCTATGATTGTTTGAAGAAGGGGAATTCCCCATGCAATAAAGTGATAAAGGAGCCAGAATTTCTCAATAGCCTCCTCTGCCCACTTCAGGGTTGCCGCTAGTAACCAGCAGATAGTCAAGATGTCCCACCAGACAAGACTGGCCATTGTGGCCCAGTAGATGAAAAAGAACATTGCAACACACATTCCGCTAGCAGCATTGACACTGTCCAGATTATTTTGTGGCAAGTGTTGAAACACAAATGGGACATGTTGGTCGGGTCCCGCACTGCAGGCCAAGGAGGAGGCTCCACCGTTGTTGCTTAGTTTTGCAATACTTCCAATTATAAACACTAAACAGATGACAAAGTAGCTAAGTGACAGAAAAATTATAGGACGTTCTGGATAAAGAAATCGTTCTCGGTCAATCAGGAAGGTTGCCATGGTAAAGGCTGTTGCTAGGATACCAAGAATACAGAGGATCAGGACAAATACTGGTATTCCAGTATATTGAGTGCTAAAATAGAGACTGCTACACTTGACCCCGCATCCCGAGTAGTTGGCTAGTCGATAGTAGTCTTCATCTCCAGATGTGTTCCTCACCGATAGAGAGGCCACGGGGCAAAGAGAACTCTGTTTGGACTTCGGGTTCTCTTCTGGTGGCATCCAAAATTTGTCAGCCTTCTGTGGTGGTTTAGTTGGGATTGGATGTCCACCCACGTGCCACTCATTTAGGTTCTGGTAATCTGTAATCTTTGTAAATGCGGGAAAACACAGACTTTCATTCTTGGCCGATGGAAAGTGGTGGCATTCGAGGTGCGAGGGCCACTCGGTTACCTGTTTAACGACCGGTTCGCAGGTTTGGCGTACGTAGAGGCACAATTCCCGACAAGGGGGAATGCGCTTATCTGCATTCAAGTCTTCTGTAGCGGTTGGGTTGCACTGGGGCAGATAGTACGAACAGAGGAAATGAGTAAGAGCGTTGGAGCAGAGCCCTTCGCTTGAATCGTAAACTTGAATGAATGTCCTCAGTTCCATCTCAATCTCGTGAATGTTCGATCCGTTCCTAAAGTTTGGCAGTGCAGTGCGGTTATAACCTGCATCAGTACAGAAGGAGGACGATGTGTCTGGATCTCCGTCTTTACCTTTAAAGGTGTAACAGTTATAGAGCGATATCAGGTCGTTTGCTGGATCCGGAGTGCTATCTTGGCCCCGTGCAGCCGATATTATTGAGAAGAACGCAATCAAGCTCGCTAACAGATTCATCCTGTATATTAAGAAATAGATTTTCAGGTGAACAATTGTACATAATTGATCGGTGGTATTTCTAATACGCGCACACTTACGTTTTAATAGTTTTTTTTTGGAATGTACTCGCGACAGCCGCTCGTCTTGATGCTACTACTGAAAGCAGCACGCTTCTCACTCTCTGAAACTTTGATTATGACAGACCACAAAATACAATAACGGATCCAAGTTCGCACCTCCGTATTAGTTAGCAACTATACTTTACTGCACTTCCGTTTCAATTACATCATAATAATAATAATAAATCAATGGTCTAATTTTCTTCACCGCAAAAAGTGAAATGTGATTAAAGCGGTCAATGACACAACACTTGTTTCACAACATGCAACTAGTCATAACCTCAGCTCATGTATACTTAACCTCATGTATACTTAACCTCATGTCTATATTAACCTCATGTAATATACGAAGCAGCTCTATGAAGAAAGCCACACCCCTTCAGTAGGAGCTATGGTTAGAAACAGTTTAATAGCTATGAAGGAAATAGTTCAAAAACGTACATTTAAAGACCATAATTTGTTTTGTTTTGTTACACTAAATTGTTTTTCGCTTTCACGATTTCTTGAAAATGTAATCCTTTGAAGTTGCCTTAAAGAGAAACTTCAAATGACTTGACAGACAAGACTCCACCGTATTGCTGAATGCCTAATTCAAGAAATATACAAAACTCAATAACAACGTCTTATATAGTTTAACCCTGGAAATGTTTTTACAAAAGTGAACAGATAATTTAAATTCATTATCAGTAAGAAATTTTGAATGTTTGCGCTGAAAACCCCATTTATAGGCAGACAGTCCTGCGTATTGGATAGTACATTGAGACCTTGGCTAGTGGCTAGTGTTTCTTAATTTGGTATTCTACACCAAAAGTGCCAAAAATGTACATAAGAACGAATCCCACTCCAAATTGGGCGTTATTTCTAGTAGAAAAATGGCGGACTGGGCAAACTTTGGAAATCAGAGTGGTGGCGCAGGAGGGGACAAGGACAAGGTAAGTTCCAGTGTCACTAGTGTAGGCAGAGATCGAAAAACCTAAACATCTCTCGTCTCATTGCAGAAGGATACATGGGCAGATTTTGGAGGATTTGAGGTATGTCAATTGGCTAAGCTTGATCGGTAACAGAAACAATTGTAAAGGCCCGCGATCATAATATTACATCTTATTGAGTTTACATAATGTAGTACTTTTGATAATGCCATCTTCTGATTGGTCCATCCCAGACTGCCTCCAAGGGTCAAGGCACAACCCAGCAGCAGGGCCAACCTTCTGGACAAACACCCCCTCAGGGTGGTGCTGGGGGGCAGTGGTCTGTCGCCCCACCCCCCTCCTCTAGTGAGTGTGTGTGCTAGTCATATGTGACTACAAGTAATTGAATGACAACTGAATTAGATTTTTCTGAGTCGGCCATTTTGCTTGAATAATGTACTATGGTTTAAATGGCTGCCATGTGTGTTAGCACTTTTACAAGTAAATAGTCATTTCATAGAAATGTCACTTTTTAGCTTCTCGTCGTGCAACTAGTAAGGAGAAGAGCCAACAATTGAGCAATATTACCACACAAATACAACAGAACAAGCAGAGGATGCAAGTGCTGCATCAGCAGTTGATTCAGGGTCAACAGAAAATGAAGGAACTCCATGCTCAGTCGAGCCTTCCAAATCAAGCCCAATTGATGCAGCAGTACCAGCAGAAGCTACAACAAGGCATCAAACAGTACAGGCTGCTGGAAGTGAGTGTGTGGAAAGGGTCGGTGTTGTGGCTGCCATAACATAATATACAACTGAGATTCTGATGATATAAAAGTGGTATCTTAAAATGATCTGTTGCTGAATGTAGACAAGTGTTCTATTCTTACATGCCCCCTTGTATGTTTGTGTGGTGCTACAAGGTTGATTAGATTGTGTAGAGTGATTCCTGCTCCTGTCTCCATGGGTGTAGGAGACGGTAAAGACACTCACTCAAGAGGCACAGAAAATACAGCAGCAATCCTTGCAGAGGTTTGTTATAATGTTTGGTTCATAGTCTTTAGTGGTTTTCCCCTAAAAGGTACAATAATACATGTACATTGATTACTTAAATGGTGTAGGACTAGTTCAGTGACTAAATCCAGTCCTGGCCCAGTCCCTAGATCTGGCAGTCTAGCATCCTCAGGAAGCCAAGAAAATGTGTTTGCTTCATTTGACGAATCCCAACCTCCAGCAGCTAGTGTGCCTCCGGTGTCAGCCCCGCCCCCAGTGGCAACCCCGCCCCCAGTGGCAACCCCGCCTCCAGTAGCAGCCACTCAGAACGTGAGCTTGTTCTGACATCTTCCAGTCCTTTCTCTCACTCTTGGGTTTCCTATTCTCAGTCCACAGCAATGGCAGTGCAAGACAACGCTGAAGATGATCCCTTTGCTACCTTTGTGGAGGACAGCAACCAGTCAATGGCACCACCGCAACCTAGCAACCAACCACTGCAACCTAGCAACCAACCACTGCAACCTAGCAACCAGCCATTCCAACCTAGCAACCAGCTGTCTGAGGTAGGTAATGTAGAATCCAAATTGTATACATGATAAGCTCAAGCCATTTGACAGTCCTGGGCCACTTCAACTGTGGCAGAGGTCCACTGGGAAATGTATCTTTGTCTCTGTGTAGCCAGAAACCGTGTCCTCCTCGGCCAATGAGGCTGCCGTTGCTGAAACTAATACTTTGAAGAAAAAGGTAGAAGAACTTGAAGAAGTAGTAACTCTCGCCGACAAGGAGAAACTGCGACTGAAACAAGTGAGTTGCTTGTTGTCAATCATGAGTTGTGTTACAGTATGTCTCTGGTAGAGTAGATTTGCCTTCAGTGTATTTGGTCAGTTAATTACCAACACACATGGAGTCATTTCTGTTCTATTTCTCTGACAACTGTAGGAGCATGAGACATTGAAACGCAGTCGTGATGACTTGGAACGTCAGGTTGGAGAGTGGCAGTTAGCTCTTGAGGAGTCTGAAGAGAGGTATTCCAAGCTGCAGGAGAAGCACTCCAAAGAGCTGGAGGACATCCGGAAGGCCGGCCACGAGTCCCTTGCTGTTATAGTTGAGGAGTATAAGGTGAACCTACACTGACTGAACCTACACTGACTGAACCTACACTGACTGAACCTACACTGACTGAACCTACACTGACTGAACCTACACTGACTGAACCTACACTGACTGAACCTACACTGACTGAACCTACACTGACTGAACCTACACTGACTGAACCTACACTGACTGAACCTGCACTGACTGAACCTGCACTGACTGAACCTACACTGACTGAACCTACACTGACTGAACCTACACTGACTGAACCTACATGGATTGAACCTACACTGACTGAACCTACACTGACTGAACCTACACTGACTGAACCTACACTGACTGAACCTACACTGACTGAACCTACACTGACTGAACCTACACTGACTGAACCTACACTGACTGAACCTACACTGACTGAACCTACACTGACTGAACCTACACTGACTGAACCTACACTGACTGAACCTACACTGACTGAACCTACATGGATTGAACCTACACTGACTGAACCTACACTGACTGAACCTACACTGACTGAACCTACACTGACTGAACCTACACTGACTGAACCTACACTGACTGAACCTACACTGACTGAACCTACACTGACTGAACCTACACTGACTGAACCTACACTGACTGAACCTACACTGACTGTACCTACACTGACTGAACCTACACTGACTGAACCTACACTGACTGAACCTACACTGACTGAACCTACACTGACTGAACCTACACTGACTGAACCTACACTGACTGAACCTACACTGACTGAACCTACATGGATTGAACCTACATGGACTGACTATCACACAATGTAGATAGAGGTGGAGGACAGTATGAACAATAGAATAGAATCTATATTTGAGACCAATCTCACATCTCACAATGGTGTCATATGATATGGTTGGTGCCATAGGAATTGTCTCGCTTGACTGTTCAACAAGAACAAGAAAAGAGTCAAAGAACCTTCTCGGAAGCGCTGCAGGAACAAATAGAGAAATGGGAGAAGATGCTTCAAGAGAAGCAGGAGCACTTTACTGACCTCTTGCAGCAGGAGCAGAGAAGGAACATGGACAAGACTAAGGAGGCATTGGATGAGGTTAGTGTACACATGCTCACACACATAATACGTATGTCTTCATACATTCTTTAACAAGTTGATTAAAGAGGGATTTGTGCAAGACTGAATATGGATTCTTGTGAGATTTAAGTTGGTATGCTTGTTTCATAGCTACATGAAAAGCAACTTCAGAAATCTGAAGAGTTGATGGTTGATCAGGGAAGGAAAATGGATGAGGTGATGAAGAATGAACTGGAGGTAAACAACTGGATATCTTGTGTTGCCAGTTGTTAATAGTTTTTTTGAATGAATCTTCAGTTGGAAAGAGAGAGAAGTGGCAAAGCCATACAGGAAGCTCTTGAAGAAGAGAGACAAATAACAAAAGAGCACATGGAAGAGATAAAGGTCAGGCTTCATAGAGTAGTGTAAATACTTGATTGGATGGATGCACAAATTACCTGTGTTATAAGTTGTGGTAGACCGAAGAGATAATTTTATCTAGAACTGTCGTAACTGTAGAAGTTGCATGAAGAAGAATTGAAGTTGGAGAGAGAGAGGTCGAAGGAGTTGGTCAAGGAGGCTATAGAAGATGAGAGGAAAAGAACAGAGGAGCTGATCAAGGATGTTCTGAAGGAGGAGAGAGAGCGTTCTGAAGGTGTCCTTGAGAGAACTATAGACAAAATGATGCAGAATGCACACATAAAGTTTGAAGAACAGCTCAAGGTACATGTACCAGAAGATTTGCAAATCACTTTATTCATTTGGAGGAAGGGATTTCTCCAAACTGCAGTGAAGTTGCCTTTAAATAGGCCATCTTTCAGCTTTTTGATTGTTTATAATCAACATCAATTACTGAAGGATATCCACAAGTTTGAAATGTCTGACCACAAAAGGTCTACCTAATTGCATTTCTAGATGCTCAAAAAGTCTAAAAATTGACCCAAGTTATTTTGAATGTTTTAACTCTCTAAAATGTTGTGTTTGTTGCAGCGTGTAGTGAATCTGGTTTGTGTCTAATTTGAGTCTTCCTCCCTTCAGCTGTCGGATGGCAAACGCCAGCGCTCTCTCCAATCTGTGGAGCTGTTCATGAAGAGCGCCATGACCCAGCTGGAAGCACTGTTGCAGGAGGGACACCCAGTGGAACCCACTGAGCTGTAACATTGTATTGTGCTATATCCCCTTTAATAGCAACTTTAGAAGATGAATATATTTACTGAAGTTGTAATTATTTTTGAAATACAACAGACATACAATACATATATAATCACTATAGCCAGCCAGTATAGTGACCAAAGTCCTATTAAATGGCAACCATTGATTGCCTCCCAGCACATCCAAGATGGAAAAATCATCAAAGCAACTTGCCCTTCTACAGGGCTCATCGTACATTAATTATTATACATACATACAAGAATTTGATGTATTCTAGCAAATGGACAGCTAAGATGCTGTAATTTGGGGTCAACGCTATTCTATAAACCTAAAGTCATGCAATAATTAGTTCTCTAGCTTTAGTCACTATTCAGTTGTTGATTAAGAGCTGTGCAAATGGACATGGATCCATTCTCCGTTTATGCTCTGCCAAACTCTAGTTTCTGCAGTAATTTTGGTTGTCAATCTTCCAGCCCTACAATCACACAAGGTGGGTGACAGGGAGTCTTCATAATCGTATAGAATTAAACTGCACAAGTAAACATGTGCACCTTCCTACTGCATGCACGTACTTGTCTTGGAACTGGACGACCCTGTTGTAGACAATGACAGCTGAAGTGTCACTTAACATTCTGACATGGGGCTGGTGGATCTCTTGACGGATGGATGTCCCTGTACCGGAGCAATACAGACAGTATTTAAAACATTTCCCTATATCTACGTATATATGAGCAATCTAAAACATCATTTTTAACATATATACTACATCTATACAATAAAAGGCCTATAGGGAACTAAACCTAGTGAGAGCTTAGGATGAGGATACAGGAGCCTTCTCTTCTTATTTCTGTTCCGCTGGGCCACATGTAATTTACAGGATTCACAGAAGAAAAGACAAAGATTACCAAGGTCACTGATGAAGGGTGGGATTCCCAGAAACAGCTGTCTGGCCCAGTGGAGCAGAATAAGAGAAGACTCCTGTATCTTCATCCAAAGCTATTTCCAGGTTTATTTCCCTATATAGTTTTTTTAATTTACTACAGAGTAGGCATAGCATGTAGGAAAATAGTATATTATAGTTATGACTTAAGGTGATATACATGTCAATGGAGTTATAGAAGAACAAAGTAGGTAGAATATTTTCAAATCTCACAACATCGATATATCTGAGGATATCAAAGTCAGTAACTCATTCAGAAACTGTATAAAATGGTTTTAAGGTAAATGCCTGTATATGCACTTACAAGTATCACAGTCAAAGATAAACTTGTGAAAGTCATAACCAGATATAAGTTGCTTCTCTGATTCTGGTTCAAAACTGGTTAAATCTTGTGAGCACATTTTCCTAAATACAGACCAGCAATATCACTGTCACATGGAATACCATACAATATCCAAGCACTCACTTGTATCCCTCGTAATTCTTCTTGCCAATGATGGAAAGGAGCTTTTGTGTGTGATGAAGTATCTCCAGTTCCTGTGCATTCATAGCTTGTTTGCTGGTCTCCCGTACAGTCACACCCTCCACACTGCTAGAGTTGGCTGCCTCTAGCTTCTCAGAAAGATTGTGAACTGTATTGAGTACCGTGTACCGTCTATTATATGTTAATATGTACACACCTTCACACACCTTCACACACCTTCACACACCTTCACACACCTTCACACACCTTCACACACCTTCACACACACACAGACACACACAGACACTCACAAAACTGTGATCCTCCCTGAGCAATCTGTACAGCACGCACTGCAGCCCTCAACTTCCTCTTGGCATTGAACCTCTTCAACCCCTGAATAGTATCCTGACGGTGGATAACGGAGGCCACCCGATCACGGCTCTGGATCCACGGATGGTTGAGGGCATCTGTAGCTGTCATTCTCTTGTCCATGTCCATAGTGAGCAAACCATTGATGAGTTCCTTTATATATACACAATGGTCATACGACACAATTCATGGCACTTTACCAGGTGAGCTGATCCAGTGATAGCAGTGTGCATGAAATGACCAACCTTTGCAGATTCTGTGACTGTGTCCCATTCAGGGGACTGGTACTACATACACAAGCATGGATACGTCTGATACACAGAATGCAACATGTGACTGTGTCCCATTCAGGGGACTGGTACTACATACACAAGCATGGATACGTCTGATACACAGAATGCAACATGTGACTGTGTCCCATTCAGGGGACTGGTACTACATACACAAGCATGGATACGTCTGATACACAGAATGCAACATGTGACTGTCATGTGATCATATTTCCGAACTAACTGTGTACTTTCCCTTTTTGATTTGGTCAAACAAACGTTTCTGGTCATCATCCCAAAATGGAGGATAGCCACAAAGGAGGATGTACAGAATCACGCCACAGGCCCAGAGGTCCACTGGCTTGCCATACGGGTCCTTCCGGATCACCTCGGGAGAGAGATATCCTGGGGTCCCAGCAAACCCTAAATACGCATACAGCAGAGAGAGCACTCAAGAGCCATACAAATGAGATTTGGGGAGTGAGACTAAACCTTTTGATCTGGTGCTGCTAATAAACACACCACTTTCACAAGGAGCACAATCACACATGATTGCTCACCAAAATACTCTTTTTTTGCTCCGTCAAACTCGACAGCTAATCCAAAGTCGGCAAGCTTGACCCTTGACCCCACCTCTTTGCTCTCAAGGAGGAGGTTCTCCGGCTATTGAGCAAAAAGTTGTTTACTCATTGAGCATGAATGAATGCTATGCACACAAGAGAGGAGAGCACACCTTGACATCGCGGTGAATCACACCATTCTTGTGACAATATTCAAGTGCTTCCAGGATCTGTTGAATGCAGTTGCTAGCATCCTTCTCACTGTAGAATTCTCTCGATACTATGTCATCAAACAACTCACCTCCAGTAATTCTAACACGATGGGGGAAATTAACTGAATTTCTTGACTAAAAGGCTATCATCTAACTCACAAATCAAATACCATAAACTTGGAGGATTCCTCCTTGAATACGCAGTGGAGTCTGACAATATTATCGTGACGCAGCATTCTACACACACGAACTTCTCGATCCAGTTTATCAAGGTCTAGAGAAAGAATGTAAACCACGCCTCCAGATCTCAATATTTACAACCACGCCTCCAGATCTCACCACTCACAACCACGCCTCCAGATCTCACCACTCACAACCATGCCTCCAGATCTCACCACTCACAACCATGCCTCCAGATCTCACCACTCACAACCATGCCTCCAGATCTCACCACTCACAACCACGCCTCCAGATCTCACCACTCACAACCATGCCTCCAGATCTCACCACTCACAACCACGCCTCCAGATCTCACCACTCACAACCATGCCTCCAGATCTCACCACTCACAACCACGCCTCCAGATCTCACCACTCACAACCACGCCTCCAGATCTCACCACTCACAACCACGCCTACAGATCTCACCATTCACAACCATGCCTCCAGATCTCACCACTCACAACCACGCCTCCAGATCTCACCACTCACAACCACGCCTACAGATCTCAATATTTACAACCACGCCTCCAGATCTCACCACTCACAACCACGCCTCCAGATCTCACCACTCACAACCACGCCTCCAGATCTCACCACTCACAACCACGCCTCCAGATCTCACAACTCACAACTCACAACCACGCCTCCAAGGCCACATTTTACAATAACACAACATTTCTCTCATATAGAAATTGTTAATGACTCTGAAGTACACACTTTCACTTTTATATTTGGCCATTTCACTTGATCACAGTCATCCGCCTACCTCTTTGGTTCAACTTTCGGTTGCTGATAATTTTAGCAGCATATTCCTTTTTCGATTTTTTTTCTATGCATCTCTTGACAATACTGAAGGCTCCCCTATGGATAGATATGAAGGAGAGAGACGTTGTTAAGACTACTTCACATCAAGAGTAGTAATAGAATAAGGATTTCTTCTAACTGCGTCGAACTTATCTTTGGAAAGGGTCATCTTTCGACTTTGGGAGCGTCTATAGACAGTCACTGAAGAAGACCCCCAGGGTCGAAACGTCTGGCAGAAAGAAGAATCAGAAAAACTGCGTCTCTATACATAGCTAGACGCTCCCAAAGTCGAAAGATGACCCTTTTCAAAGTCAAGAGTAGTACTTTGCAATAAAATCAACAGCCTCATTAAGACTGCAAAGATGTCGCAGGCAGGCTGCATTTAACGACTAACAAACGGCCCCAAACTGTTAATACGGACGTGCTACAGCCAGGGGCCAAGTGACGGATCGACCGGATACGAGTACGAACTGCTCCTGCGTACATACACACATTAAAATCAGGTTTGAATGGTGTAAAGCGTAAGTACTTTCCAAGTTCTTCTTTGAGTTCAAATTCATCTAAAAATTTAGACATTTCTGACTATACAGTTCTGAAAAGGAAATATGTCCTTGTGGGAGTTAATATCACGTGATGGTCACATGCTTAGGGCACACCTATAGCTTACCCAATATGAGTCCTAGATAGTAAGCAAGTACGTAATGTTGTCAGGTAAAAGTGAGGTTTTGGATTAGATGGGAGAGCCTCTGAACAACGAACGGGAAGGCTTCATTTGTCCCTTCTGTCTGGTATCCTTCGCTACGGCCAGTGCGTTGTCCGGCCACTTTCTCAAGTTCCATACGGACGCGGACGACGAGAGTCAGCCGTTGATTAACGTTGAGGAGGTACGATTAGGAGAAAACTTTAGTCAATGGAAACACATTTGATGCTTGATATCGCTTACATTCACATTGTGGATGCTACTCTCTTCCAGATAGCCTTAATATCCGTCTTGAAATCCACAAGGCGCCCTCTTGGTGTTAAAATTGTGTTTTTCTTACTGAAGGGGTATTACAGAATTATAAGTGTAGTGTGTGCATTGAGATTATGTTGCATATATTGAGTGATTTAACAACCATTTTGAATCTAAATTAATTGATAATGTTCATTAATATATTGTAAAATTGATTAATTCCCAATGACTGAACAATTACAATATTATGTTAATGTGTTCCAGAAAATATAACCTTCCATACTACTGTATATATTTTCTGTTTCTATTTAATTAAGTTAATGATGGTCATTAATTGAAGACAAAGGAGTGTAATGTACTCTTAAGGTAGCACTGTCCTGCCAAATATGGTTGCCCTGCTGTTCCTAGTCACAGACATTCCCGTAACATTGTAGCTCTTCACATACAGACCCTCAAAGAGAAATTAGGTCATAGAAGTCTTCTTAATCCTTTGGGCTCTTATTTCTCTGATGCTCCTTTGGGCTCTTATTTCTCTAGTGCTCCTTTGGGCTCTTATTACTCTAGTGCTCCTTTGGGCTCTTATTTCTCTAGTGCTCTTTGGGCTCTTATTACTCTAGTGCTCCTTTGGGCTCCTATTTCTCTAGTGCTCCTTTGGGCTCTTATTACTCTAGTGCTCCTTTGGGCTCTTATTTCTCTAGTGCTCCTTTGGACTCTTATTTTATTCCTATTCTTGTCAATGTAATCCTATTTAGTGTATAGAACCTTGTGAAACTAGTCTTGTCTATTGGCTCTATGCTTCTATTAAGTAGTCCCTGGGCTCTTATATAGTTGCACTTCTGAACTACACAGTTTGAGATGCCACATGTAATTGTGTGTTGGCCATTTTATTGATAACACTTGACATATCACTTGAACAGGAATGTGATTAGGATTGCCTATGACTGTCACTTGGAAGGAATGAGTTCAGTTGTACAGCTCTCAAACATTGTAGGTTTATCTTTAGACACACCAACCTAAAGAGAAACAAGACTGCCTTCTCCCATCACATTCCAGTGAGTTAGTTTCTATTTGTTGAGGTACATTGTCTGGCTTCTGCCACAATGGTTTTTAACACTGTATGCATACAATTGAGAGACCTTCCTAATATGGAGAGGAAGCCTCATCAAATGGATACAAGAGCTCTTTTGGGTCTCTGGACTTCATTTTAGTGAAATGACTTCAACAGAAACCTCAAGTAGTAGTAGGTTGGGATTACCAGAAGACGTTAGAGCCTCTCTGGCTTTCTGGGGAATGAATCATTCAACCAGGGTTAACCAGCCAGCCAGTCGCCCCACCAATCCTCCCCTCATTCCTCCGAGGAATAATGTAAGCCCCTGTGTCATCTATCTAGAGACTATAACCTTCCTTACTACTCTGTCCTGCCTACCTTCTCTTACCTCTAAATCAGTTGAATAATAGATCCAACATTTACCTCTATTCCAGTATATCTCTATTCCAGTATACCTCTATTCCAGTATATCTCTATTCCAGTATATCTCTATTCCAGTATACCTCTATTCCAGTATACCTCTATTCCCTATTCCAGTATACCTCTATTCCAGTATACCTCTATTCCAGTATACCTCTATTCCAGTATATCTCTATTCCAGTATACCTCTCTTCCTCTATTCCAGTATACCTCTATTCCAGTATACCTCTATTCCTCTATTCCAGTATACCTCTATTCCAGTATACCTCTATTCCAGTATACCTCTATTCCAGTATACCTCTATTCCAGTATTCCTCTATTCCAATATTCCTCTATTCCAGTATTCCTCTATTCCAGTATACCTCTATTCCAGTATACCTCTATTCCAGTATACCTCTATTCCAGTATACCTCTATTCCAGTATTCCTCTATTCCAGTATTCCTCTATTCCAGTATTCCTCTATTCCAGTATTCCTCTATTCCAGTATTCCTCTATTCCAGTATTCCTCTATTCCAGTATTCCTCTATTCCAGTATTCCTCTATTCCAGTATACCTCTATTCCTCTATTCCAGTATACCTCTATTCCAGTATTCCTCTATTCCAGTATACCTCTATTCCGGTGTAGTTGTAATACTAGGTTATAGTGTAATCTCCTGGTTCTCCTATCACACATTTGCACTGAAGCATGTTTGAACTTGTGTCCTTGAACATTATTTGGAGTGTTGAGAATACGTATGTACCGTTATGGGATTCATTCTGGTAATTACAGGTTGTGTGTGTAAACGTTGGAGAATAAGTACATAGTTAAACTTTATATATAGCGTGGAGTTGAGGTTGGAATTCACTTTGTCCTACTCCATATGATGTCCATTGCCTTCCAACTATTTGAAGCATACATACCTCCAACTGTTTATTGACTTGTAGTCTTAAGGGAGAATGCTAAATCATCATCTCCTGCGTGATTATGGTTTGTGAATTAGATAAGCCCCTTAGGACATAGGAAGGTATGCTAAGGGCAACCACAAATGGTGGAGTAGATTGAATATATCCTGATTGTGAATAAATGACTTAATATTGTATACCTATGATGTAATGATTTTAATTGATTGCTTGTTGGCATGGTAGAATTTAGAATTCTTGGACTTGTATCTAAATGGAAATGTACTATATTCCTTAACCTGAATGAGAATGTATACTCTAGTGTCATAATCCCTCATAAGAAGGTATACAAGAGCAATATTATTGTTGCTACTTTCATTTTCCAATGCCATTGAAGTGCCAATCTTATTATAATTGCTCCTTACACACTGCTGGATCTATGGTTGTAGGATCTAGAAAGTGCCAAGTGACATGAGTGTAACGGAAATGGTAGAATTGGGAGTGAGGTCCCCAGAGCACGCCCCCAGAGCACGTCCCCAGAGCACACACCCCTAAATCCATTACTATATTGGTTTATAGTTTTAAGGCTTACGTATATAATTACTACTTCTTCAGAAGTGTTTTTCCTTATTAGTTGAGGGATGCCACTTTGAGTACATTTTACTCGCAATTTGTTGCCATGGAAATCACTGTGAAAACCTTACATGGAGTGCTTTAAATTCAAAATGGTTTTGTGAATAGAACAAGAATGTATACATTGGTATACTTGTCGTCAATAAAGTATTCATTTGAACTGGTCATGAGGTCATTCACATTAATGCACTTGGTGGATTTGAAGATTGGCCATACCAATATTAGTGATGCTCGGAGACCCTTTGTAAATGTTAATGAAACCCTTTTGAAGACAGTAACTTCAGTCTAGTATATGTAGGATAGACAGTGTCCTCGCATATACAGACCAGACTGTCAGCCATTTTGTTACCCAAGCGGTCCTTCTGTGGCTTTGTGCAGAGGCTAACTTGTAGGACATCTTGTACATACGTAGTTATGAGGCCAAGATCATTCAATACTGATTCATCGTTATTGTCTGTAAATGGTATGTTTTGGCTTCTGATGAAGTTGATTTATTTGACTAATTCATTCACAATCATCGTATTCAATCTTTGTCTTTTGGTCCTAAGTATTATTCCTTGTACGGATTCATTGCTGTCTGTCTATACATAATATTATCTATGTATATGTATGATATTGTCTGTACGTATATAGTTGTAGTTAATTATATGTATGCATATATATGTATGTGATTGTATGTATGTTATAATGAACATGTATACGTACTGTATATATGTGTGCTACATAATGCATATAATCCTATAAATATTTCTGCATCCTGGTCACCCCCTCCCCTGACTCCTCCCCCTCCCTCCCCCTGACTCCTCTCCCTCCCTCCCTCTCCCTCCCTCTCCCTCCCTCTCCCTCCCTCTCCCTCCCCTGACTCCTCCCCCTGACTCCTCCCCCTTAGGCTGGTAAGGTGAGTAGCTCGGGACACAACTTTAAGAGCTGCATAGTCCCGAAGCCATGTCCTTGTCACCACTGTAAAGAGGTAGTTTGGCAGGATGGTCTCATGTGCTCAGGTGAGGCAGACCCTTCAATTAGAGGTGTCTTCAGAAGCCAGCCCCTGTCTGTAGTGTTATGCAATACCAGTTCCCCTGTGTAGTGTGTAAAGTGATAATCCATCCCGGCTGTCTCCCAGCTGTGTCTGGTAAGTGTGCCAAGCCGAGGAGCAGTGTGGACAAAGAGTTCTCTTCCAGCGGAAGCTCTAGACTTAGTATCCTGTCACTGGACGAGTCAATACCTCCACAACCGCCGAGAAGTACCTCCATCCAGATCAAGGTCAAGCACATGGTTGCCAGGTAGGCCTGTCAAAGTGGACATTCCTAGTTCCACACTCTGTGACTGATGTACTTAACACTTTCAAGTTGGAATGACCTGAGTTCATAGTAGAAGTGTCTTTTGATTGTATTCATGAAATCATGTGACTGTCATGTGACTGTCATGTGACTGTACTCTCTTGTAGGAATAGGGAGAGATACATAGATGATGAATTTGATTTGGATTTGACCTACATTACTGACAGGATAATTGGTAAGCAGAAGTAGAGTATAACAATGAATATAATTATGAATGAATGAAAATGTATAGAAATCTTTGAGTAGTTGATCTGTCACTGCTCATTCTCATCTCAGCAATGTCATTTCCCGCCACTGGAGTGGAAACTACTTATCGAAACAGCCTCAAGGATGTTGCCAAAATGTTGAATGCCAAACATAAAGATAAGTTTATGGTGAGTAGACAATCAACTTGTACAAATTGGCCAAGTAAACTGGGTGTGGTGTGAGAGGGCGTGGCATGGAAGGGTGTGGTGTGAGAGGGTGTGGGAGGGTGTAGTAGAATGTTACTGTTGTCAACTGACTCTGAACATTATGACTGTCTGTTGCCTAATCTTTGGCACTCTATTCCATTTCAGATATTCAATGTTTCAGAGAGAAGTTATGACATTTCCAAATTCAACAATCAAGTTTTAGACTTTGGTTGGCCCGACCATTTGGCCCCATCACTGGAGCGACTTAGCAGGTACGTACCTCTAATTTATACAGGATACCATGTGGTACTAACTACACATTCAGTACTAGTACAGTAGCTATGGACCTGTTTAGAAGTTAATATGTGCCTGCCTATAATGTTTTAGTATATGCAAATCCATGAAATCTTGGCTCGATACTGATCATAAGCACGTAGCAGTGGTCCACTGTAAGGTATGATCCATCCATCTGCACATCCATCCGTCCATCCATTCATCCGTCCATCCATCCATCCATCCATCCATCCATTCCATCCATCCGTCCATCCATCCATCCATCCATCCATCCATCCATTCCATCCATCCGTCCATCCATCCATCCATTCCATCCATCCATCCATCCATCCGTCCGTCCGTCCGTCCGTCCGTCCGTCCGTCCATCCATCCATCCATCCATCCATCCATCCATCCATCCATCCATCCATCCATCCATCTGTCCATCCATCCACCCATCCATCCATCCATCCATCTGTCCATCCATCCATCCATCCACCCATCCATCCACCCATCCATCCATCCATCCATCCATCCATCCATCCATCCATCCATCCATCCATCCATCCATCCATCCATCCATCCACCCACCCATCCACCCATCCATCCATCCACCCATCCACCCATCCACCCATCCATCCACCCATCCATCCACCCATCCATCCACCCATCCATCCACCCATCCATCCACCCATCCATCCATCCATCCATCCATCCATCCATCCATCCATCCATCCATCCATCCATCCACCCACCCATCCACCCATCCATCCATCCACCCATCCACCCATCCACCCATCCATCCACCCATCCATCCACCCATCCATCCACCCATCCATCCACCCATCCATCCATCCATCCATCCATCCATCCATCCATCCATCCATCCATCCATCCATCCATCCACCCATCCATCCATCCATCCACCCATCCATGCACCAATTATGTATCTCTTCAGGGTGGTAAAGGCCGTACAGGCTGTGTAATAGCTGCCTTCATTCACTATACAGAATTGTGTGACAGGTATGTATGTGTAGAAAGTAGTCTTGTCTGTGTGAGTGTGAGAGAGAGATGAGCTAGTATAGAGCCCTTGTCCCTGCAGTGCCCAGGATGCACTAGAGTACTTTGCTATGAAGCGATTCAGGCAATACAGAGTTGGGAGTGGAGTCACGCAGCCTTCTCAAAGGAGGTATGTATGTAGCATACATTGTACTGAGTGCAGTATATACATATATACTGGCTTACTCCAAGCTAGTGCTGAGATGTTAGTGTAAATCAGGTCACTGATGAGTTAAGGGTACATATGTTATGCTACAATCACCATACACTCATTTAATAGCTTGACCACTTTTCCACTCTCAGATTCACAATCTCTGTTTTCATTTCAACTATATTGCCTCAGGTACGTATATTACTTCAGTGACATTCTAAAGGGAAAGGCCACGATGAAGACACCGTAAGTCACTTATAAATGTCCGGTGTATGGAGTGATGTTCTCTTCCTCCCTCAGACCAATCCTGCTAAGGCATATTATAATCCATGGAGCTCCAGACTTTGATGGGAAAGGAGGATGTAGACCATTTGTGAAGATTTACCAAGATCTCACATTACTGACCACATCTGGATTGTAGTGAGTTATTAGCCCCACCCCTCCCCCTTGTGTGTCCCAGCCCCACCCCTCCCCCTTGTGTGTCCCAGCCCAACCCCTCCCCCTTGTGTGTCCCAGCCCCACCCCTCCCCCTTGTGTGTCCCAGCCCCACCCCTCCCCCTTGTGTGTCCCAGCCCAACCCCTCCCCCTTGTGTGTCCCAGCCCCACCCCTCCCCCTTGTGTGTCCCAGCTCCACCCCTCCTTCCTGCACCATTCACTTACTTGAGCAATATTATTATGTGTAGTGTGTGTAGTCAGGACAGTCCTCGAATAAAGATTACATTTTACGAAGGTGTAAAGATGCAAGGAGAAATACTGGTAAGTGTTGTGTGACATCAAAGGACTCTTTGTACAATGAAATTGGACTAATTTAATCCCTGCCCGATGATGTAATGTCATTTTGTTTGGTGTGAGTTTCCCATTGTCACAGGTCCTCAGTAATATGTTTTGATATTTATTGGTTCAGGTAAAATGCTTTCACAAACGCCAACACAGCGTGTCAGGAATGGATGTTATCTTCAGAACTCAATTTCATACCAGCTTTATTCCTCTTGACGAACTCTCCATTGTCCTTTCAAAGACAGAATTGGATGAAGCGCACAAGGGTAGGTGACCTTTGACCTCTGACCTGCAAATAGGATTAGATTATAAAGTTAACTTTTTATCTCCTATAACTATGGTTACCATGGTTACCAGGATGTCATTTATCAGTTATCCAATCTGTTTTGCCTTATATGGGCTGATATTAAATGCATCCTCTTGATGTGATTGTATACCTCCCTAGAAGGAAAGAGGTGTCATGTCATAGGGAATGTTCATGTAACAGGCTATTTACAGTACCTCTCCTTGTAGTCCTTACATGGGGAGATGTACCCATTTTTATACCAAGTGTTAAATATTTTTGTGTGAACCATGGAAGAGCATGACTGTCATGTGATCAATACACTAAGTATTATAAGTCCAGGGTCCACTGATGTTGACATTAGAGTCAGGGTGTTGATCTAATATGTTGTGTTTGTAGAAATTATACAACTAGGATTAGGAATCCTTGTAACAACCTGTTTATTATAACAGTGTGTTGCAAGGCCAAAGTGGGCCCATATTGATGTCTTTGAGTATAGAACAAATAGGATTATCTTTGTAGAGTCAAAGTTATCAGAAGGTTTAATAGATACTGATTGATGTGGTCAATGTTGTCAGATGTTGTCAGATGTTAAAGGTATATAACAGTGAACTGCTCCTCTGCTGTTCTGCTGTACATGGCTATCTAGTGACCCCCGCCCACTAGTGACCCCACCCACTAACAGTTGCTCTTCTGTTTCTGTAGATAAGAGGTTTCCAGACAATGCCAAAATCGAATTCATATTTTCTCCTTATATGGAGCAACATAGTGATCCAGGAGGTAAGCTTGGTGACTGGGAATGCCTTCTATTCTGACACTGGAAACTGCATCCCAAAATTTCATAATTTTGTTTATTGCCATAGTCCATCAGTTTAATGGAAATCAGATCCGAGACTCTCTCCTTGATGGTTTGGAGAAGCCTTCTTCTGCTTCTACTGGTAGTGAAATGTCGAAATCCGACTCTTATCAAGACTTTAGAGAAGGTACTTGTATATATGCGTCGATTCAGATATGTATTATATATGACACTGCAAATACATACTATATTACGTCATCATGTCTCTTATTCCGGCCACGCCTCTCCAAGGACCGAGAAGACAAAATCGATTAACTCTTTTGCCTTCGTGTAGTTGAGGAGTTGATCAAGGCGACACACCACGATTTGATAAATCTAGATTCCCCAGTGGTAGAACGCAAGCCTGTTGATCGCGTGCCAGGACCAGCGGATGAGAGCCTGTACACAGTGGTGACGAAGAACAAGAAATCTCCTAAAGCCGCTCGCAGACCGCTACCTCCTTCTCCAACGAATACAGAACAGACGACGGACATGGCCGATAGAGTGAGTTTAACTACAAGTGCGAGCCTGAGAACCGTTATCGTTTTTGTTTACGTTTGAGAACTCGGGCCATCAGTTCAGTTTAGTTGTGCGCGAATCGTATGTGTGTTTCCAAGTCGCCGTTTTCATTAGAGTTTTCCTAAGTGAACTTGATGGAGGTAAATTGTACTACGATGTAGAGATAGATTGAGGTATGATATTCTCTATAATTATGGTCTTAGATCATACGACTATTGAATAAGATTAATATGAATCATTCGAGTTGCATTGCTATAAATATTGCACAGTTAAGAGGTGTGTATAGTTAATATAATTTTTTATACTGCTACAATTAGTATGGACATTCTTATCTTAAATGTAGCTAAATTGCACATATCATATGATGTGGGTAATGGAAGGGATGTCCTGTATGTAAGCGAGGAGACTGTTGTTTCTTTGTCATACAACACGTACTAGTGTTGGTGTATGTATGTATAGTTGAGTGAATTTCACTTTAGACTGGTTTGTGAAATGAAAAGTGTTTCCAGCACTCACTGAATGCAATGTATTTAGCTACAATAAGCTTTATTACTATTTAGGAAATTGCTTTTCATTCCTAAATTCTATCAAAGCCATTCTATAAACTAGAATATGATTTCTTCCCATGGCATCATCAACTCACCTTTGAGCACAGCGCCATCTCAACAGTGCATGAGTATATGGAGTTAAAATGTAAAATGAATCCTTTTTATTGGTATCTTTACTGATACTGCTTTGTAAATGTATGTATTCCTGTTTATTATAGAATGCATTTACTCTTTGTAGATTAAAGAATACAAAAAGGTGTTTAAAGAAGGAAGAAACTTTACTCAACAGGAAGGAAGTCAACCAAATGAATTAACTGCCTTGGAGAAGAAATATAATTATGTCGATGTTGACCAGAAGGTCTCTGTCAACTGTCCTAGCCGTGACAACCAATGGGGAGAGTTCAGGTATCCCAATGGTGACCACGCTGGAGGAGAACAAGATGGCAATATTTCAGACTACTTTAATGTTAATGCCATCAGTGAAGGGCAAAACTTTGTAATGCAGACTTCTGTAGAGCAGAATGGCACTTCCAACCGGCACTCCATCATAGCCATCTCCCGTCCCCAGCAACCGGCTGACCCAGCAAATGGACCGTACCCTCAAGAGGACTACATCAACAATCCCCATGAACTGATCGCTGCTCAGGAAGCTGCCGAGGAGCATACCCATGGTCTTGTTGCCAGTAGCAACCAGCCTCAATTGGACTACATAAATTCTGATATACTTAGCCAGGCTTTGGTAGCAGAAAACGACCAAATCTACAGCGAACCACCTGATTCTAGGGAATACGTTAACACAGACAATCTTGATCTAACAGATTCCTTCCCACCTCAGGACAATGTCGAAGGTACATACGTACGTATATCTTTATCTGTGCCAACTTGAGTGGTTATGCCAGAGAGAGTTGTATGAGTTAGTAATAACTACGTAGTGTACTAGTGTGATGTGTAAGTATGTATATATGTACTACTGCTTCATTTGCAGCTGAACAATCATCTTCTTCAACCAAGGAAGAAAGGCCAAATGTCTTGTCTAGCATTGCTTCTGCACTGAAGAGCAAGTTCTCCAGTCAAAAGGGACCTTCCACAGTGCAGTCTGCAGAAATCACTCCAGAGGAGAGGGAGAGAACACTTGGAGGATTCAATCTCCAAGTCCCACTCAAGAAGATGCAAGTTAAAGGAGAAGATTACTTCTTTGTCAAGGACACCTGGGGGGAATCCCCCAATGTAACTACCCAGCCCCCTCAAAGTGAGCGTCCACCCCCTCAAAGTGAGCGTCCGCCCCCACTACCTAAGAGCAGACCAACTGCTGATCTCTTACCACGACGACCACTTGGAGCCCCCTCCACGAGTGGTGTTGGAGCTTCACCTGCTGCCATTACCTCTCCCAGTATTGCCAACCAGCCCCTCCCACCTATACCCACTCAGCCCCGCCCATCCATGCCAACTCAGCCCCTCCCACCCATTCCGAGTCAGCAGCCACCAGCTCTCCCGGGAAACCATCCCAGTAAACTTAAGCCGCAGAGAAGAACAGTTCATAATCTTCCATCTGGCGATCACCCTCCGCCTGTAAATTCAGAAGGACCAGGAGGCAGGCAGTTACGAACCTCTGGTACCAAACCTCCCCTAGCAACCAAGCCTAGCTTGGAGAACAGGGCACAAGTCTCCAGACAGAAATCAGCACCAATGGGAGATTTACCACAGAGTGACCCTTTCGCAGTATCAAGGAAAGGTTAGAAACAGATTTTTGTTCTGTTCACATATCCGCCCACCCATCCATCCACTCAGATTTATTCATGCATACATTACAGATGTGGAAGATCGCAAGGCGTTATGGTATAAGAACAATGTATCAAGGGAACAAGCAATTGAGCAGATGAAGAAGAGTGAAGCTGGGTCGTTCATAGTCAGAGACAGTTCCACTGTCACTGGAGGATATGCACTGACAATTAGGGTCAGCGAAGACTCCATTCGGACAAAACTAAAACTTCCTCCAGGTACGTACATGTATCCAAAGTGAAATGTGTGTTTTCTGGTGTGTATACTCACGTCTCCTGGTCCAATTTGTAATTGTAGACATCATCGTGACAGACGACATGTGCGTGAAGCACTTTCTCATTCAGCCAGATAGAAGAGGTGTTCGGTTGCAAGGATGGAATGAAAAGCCTTTCTGTGAGTGTCCTTACATTTCTTCTCTCTCCCTCCCACCCTCCCTCCCTCCCTCTCTCCCTCTCTCTCTCTCTCTCTCTCTCTCTCTCTCTCTCTCTCTCTCTCTCTGTCACTTTTGAAATTAAAAATAAGGATTTATTCTGCCTCTAACCTATGTTTTGAAATGGTTCCACTTTTTGACCATATAAGGACACAATTGGTTTAATCTTTTGCCAGAGATTTCAACCCTTGGTGTCTCCTTGAGAAACTTCGTGATAAACTATTCAAAAGATAGCTTTCAAGTTTGGAAATACCCTTTTAACTTGAGATGATTCTTTAAGGTCTCCTTGAATGAAATCAAGTTTTCTTGAAAGATATCTAGTTTCAGTATTTGTTACAAGATCTACATACGTTTTGACCCTGGGGGTCTTCTTCAGCGACAGCGTGTCTAGTGATAATGCACAAGCTTGATGTAGTGTAAACTGTATATATATGTACATATGTACGTACGTATATGTACGTACGTACATATGTACGTGGCTGTCATCTGTAACAGTCGTATACATTGTCGTGAACTTCGTCATGTTTTCTTTATAGCTGATTTGGTGGATTTTATTCAGTGTCACTGTCAGGAGCGTCTCTGTCTGCCATGTGTTCTGGTCCTGCCCAAGAATTGTAAGTTCAACTACACATTCAATATGCATACACATCTTTTGGATGGTTCATCTTTCAGTAATTTTGAGCGTCTAAAGACACGCTGTCGCTGAAGAAGACCCCCAGGGTCAAAACGTCCAACAGAAAAGAACAGAACACTACGTCTTTAGACACTCAAATTTATCGTAAGATGAACCATCCAAAAGATAAGTTTGACACAGTTAAAAGAAATCCTTATTCTAATATGCATACACATGTCACTTTATGTACATGAAGGTTAACAGCTGCTAGTGGCTTTGACAAGTATATTCTGAGTAACCGGGAATATATCCATGTACCTGTTTTCACTGGCCTACTATTTGGAAATGACTAGACTCTGTATTCAGCCAAGAACTGCACTCTACCATACCAAATTCAGTTACCTTCTCCTCAGTGACTATTAATAATACTCTAATACTCTTTTGTTACTCTGAAGGCTCCAGACTAAACATTATTCATGCAAAGTATCACCTTTGATTTGATAGTTGTAGATAGGTGAATGTATTTATGTTCCTCCACTATAGCTGAGCCTGCGACTAGGCCTCGTCCCACAAGACGGCCTCAAGATCAAGCAGGTAGAGGAATACGCTGGTCAATGGGGTTCTTCCACAAATAGACTCACTTTGCTTGCTCCACTTGACATCTTTTGATGTCTTAAGGGATGAGCAATATATCAGACCTTCAGAATGTATATATGTATATATGATATACTGTATGTGTCATTGAAGTAATTGAGACTGTTAGAGCTCACGTTAAAAATGCACCATTTCCCAAGTAACCTCAAGTTTAACCCTTTAATTTGGTATTTATATTTCACCATTGTACACTTGAAAAGGAATGAAGGCATGTTACTGTAGTAACTATAGGGCTGATGCGTGTTTACAAGGTGTTGAATACCTCTGCCTTTGGAGTAGGGAAAGCCCCATGTTACTAACTAAAGCACCATTGAACAATTTGTAAAGAGAGATTCTGTTTCGCACATTTTATAAACTGTTTCTTTTAAGTTTAACAGTTGACTAATTTACAAAGGATGGAATTTTATATATATGTATGGTATGTAAAGTTTTTTTCTTCTTTTTACAGCCACTGATCTTATTTATATTGGAATGGTGGATGTGTCTGGGCCTGGCTCACCGGAAATCATTTCTTCCGTCGCTGACCAGCTGAAGTCTCTATCTCTCTGTAAACCTAATGTTGTGAATTTTAAAGCTTCCCGAGATGGTCTAACAGTAACAGACACAGTCAGTGGGTGAGTGTTGCAATGTGATGCTCTCTCGTTGCCTGTTTTTCTCTGATGTATATCACTTAACAGTCACTTATCTTGTAATAGCTCTACTACTTGTATTTAGATTACTTGTCTTTAGATGAGCAAATTTCTTTCCAATTGTATTGCCTTGAAATGTGTTTATTGCAAGGCGCTTATCTTATGCATCACTGAGCATCATTACACCTGGTGAATTACCTTCATTTTTGTTTTAATTTATCTTTTCAATATATTATGTAGGAATTTTGTCAAACGTTTTCATCCGTTAAATACAATAAGTTTTTGTTCGGTGGATGTCTCAGACACAAGGTGGGTGGGGCTTGGTGGGGCTGGGTGGGGCTGGGGTGATGTGAATCAGGAGCAGTACATTCATTTCAACTCCTTTGGTTAATCTGTAATCAAACTGTTTAGACCATTCATATTCAACATTCTCATTTCATTCTTTATCTGTTAAATTATCAATACTAACTAGTTGGACGTGCAACCTGCATAATTGGTCTCTTTGTTAATTAGGTGGGATTTTGAAAGCTTGCAATACCGAGGCAAGTTAGTCTCAGTCAAGAGAGCCAAGTAAGCTGGCCCTAGCAACTTTAACTGTCTGGTGGTTGACTGTTTCCTCATCTTTCAGGTGCTTTGGTTTTGTGTGGAAGCCGAACGAAAAGACAGGTTACATGTGTGGTTTGTTTGGAGAATTGGAACCTTCACAGCCTGTTGGAGCAATAGTACACTTTATCAATAAACTGTTAAGAGACTCCAATCGCATGAACTGATATTCTTTCATAAATAATATATTTACAAGTGTATATTGAATATTGGATGTCCTTGTAACACGTAAAATATCAAACATTCAAAACTTTGTACTAAATAAGTGTGAAAATTTCTAAACCTCATCAGTTATTTTCAGTTTCAGTATGATATAAAACATTTTTGATAGCAGTGAAAAGTATCTTGTGAATGATAGGTACGTATGTACGTCACTCAACCAATCTCCACACCAATTATATAATTTTTAGGAATACATAAAAAATAATAAAAGGATTGGATAAAATGGATAAATAACAAAGAAATTGTAATAAAATTAGTTTAATGAGAGGATAGAATATTTAATGCTCTGTAGTAATCCCTGTCCTGGTAGGCAGGGTCTATGGTAAACCATTGTTCCAAAATGCACCTGACTCCCTTTCTTGTGAATGTCACCCCGTGAATATTCTCCTGCCCAGCAGAGAAAGCCACCATCTGCCCAACTTGAGGATGAACCCACTTTTCTGGGAGAGGGTCATCCACACCGTGGGAGAAGAAGAAGCTCCCTCCCTCAAAGTCATCATTTAGATAGACAAGGGAACTACAGAGAGACACAAGAACATATAATCATCTGCAACACTATTATATTGACCTATGACTTATATAGAGCAGATCTACATGGCCCAGTGGAGAAGAGGAGAAAATTCTGGTAGCCTCATCCAAAGCTTTAACTAGGTTTAGTTCACTTTTAATTAGATGTAGCATGTTGAAAAATAGTGTGTTAGATTATTATATATAAGTATAACTTATAAACAGATTTTTGATTGAGAACTAACACTAGACCACTGAGTATGTAAGCAACAAATCATCACTTCTTCTCTTACGTGTAATGTCTCCAGGTGTAAGCTTCAGCTCTGTCATAATGACAACTCTTTTCTGTTATATTCAGTACACAGTTGTCAGAGTGGGGTGGTCTATACTGTCCGTTTGTGACCAACGGAGACTCTGAAAGAATGATAAACACATATATATAGCAACAAGTTTAGGAAGATCATCAAGGTGTAAATTACAAGCATTATGTAATCACCATATAAGATGTATAGAAGGGATTTCCTTATGTTGCCATGGATACAAGTTTAAAATGTAATACTTTGATTGCTTGCAAGTGTAAGGTAGTGCTCACCTATATCTGGTGTCCTGCATACAATCTGTGTGAAGTGATGGTACAGTGGAACCTGAAGTTTGAAACGTCTTGCAACCTCTTGTCGAATTCTCTCACTCGTTCTCAAGTACAATCTAGTCGCATCATTACTAATGTTTCCCTGCACAGCTGAGTTAGCAGCTGCCACAAGTGTAAGACCGACATAATTGAGTTGGTAAGAGAAGGATGATTCCTCTCTGTGGACCTTTCCGTCTAAGATGTCCTAAAGGAGAGAGAGTAAGGCGGTGTGAGATTCCTTTATTAAGAGAAAATGAAATCACAAGCAGATTCACTATTTACTTAACAAAGTAATAAATTGAAAGTAACTAGTTTTTATATACCTTTCCAATATTTGTCAATTGTTTTGCCTCTGGGATTGTAACAAAGTTATTCTTGAAATACCTCTGTTTCACTACATCAACATCAGCAGTTATTGTATCTCTTTCTGGGGTAACCTGCAGTGATCATGAAAAAGGAAATATTAATTTATGAAAGGGATTTAGGATGATCCAGGATGGGTCAACAGTTGATGTGTACTTAGGTCTAAAGGTCTCTTGGTGTAGGTGAGGCACATAGTGTTCAATTCAGCACACACATGACTGACCTTGGCTTGTATTTGCATAAATACATTTGTAAGTATGTCACTATGCGGTTGTACCTGCCCCACGTAAGGGTCGTATTACTGCCTTGAATAGGGACTAAGGCTATAAGCATGTGATCATCTAGTAGTTAAAAGTATTGACTTCCTAAGCTGGTTTACTCAATCTACATGCCTCACTTCAATCAACAAAAGTGTGATGCAGTAATGAACACATATCATAGGGCAGTCATGTTTGTAATCAGGGTGTACTATTAGTGTTTTAGGGTTAGAGTTTATGCAAATTATTATTCAATTCCATATTAAAACCCATTAAATATTATAATCTTGCCAAGACTTTAAATCTATACTACATGATGTTATTACCCCTGTGACCCAGGTTTATAAATTGTATACATTTTGTACCACATTGTTTGGAAATATTTATTAATAAAATTCTTTAGTCAGACACAGGCATGAATGGTCAGGCTACATAAACATTAAAAGTAAACACGAACCTGCATATTATTATGTAAGCAGTCCGACCCTTCCTTTATAACCAACAAACTACGGGGACGCCCGTACTTTCATCTAGTGATTGCGATTTAATATTAGATGGCCGCGTGATCGGTGTGCGCATGCATGATTATACTGAATGGATCATATCGAGGCCACTCGCTAATTATGGTTTAACGGTATGCAGGATGCTGCAACACAACGGATCTCTTTTGGTAATTTTATGACATTCTGTTTACACTTTTTGGAACCAAACTGAATTCCCTGAATAAATTTAGTATCTACACAACATTCTTATCATATATAATCCATCTACCTCTACAAGACAAAAGGATAACCATGCTAAAAACTTTTTACAACTAAAACATCAACTTACCTTATACACCACATTAAGGAGTTTTGAAGGAACTGTCTTCGTATCGTTGTTCGGAAGCTCCAACGATACTCCTCTAGATGTATTCAGTAGTCCTAAAGTGAGGGCGAAATGGGTCGGTTCTGGTCGAAATATGTCGCGCGAGCTGCTAATGACTTGTTGAGTGAAGAGCAGCAAGCAGTATAACATAACTGACAAGACCATTATTTTTGATTTCGTTGAAACGGTGCTACGACTTGCTTCTCCGTCCACAAATTTATACAATTTTTTGGACCAGATGACATCATATACTAAAATTAAATGGCTTCAGAATCAATGTCCATTTGATTGAGATGTCTAGCTCCATTATGCCTACACCAGATATTTGTGCGGCACAGCCGGTCGATAGTGAGGTGTTACAGCGACTACTGCAAGCGGCAAGAAGAGGTAACGTAGCTGGGGTTAGAGACGCTTTTTCTGGAGGCGTACCCCCGGACTCGCTGCTGACCCAGGGTGGTCGCACCGCCCTCCATGTGTCGGCCCATCATGGATTCGTCCAAGTTGCACTCACTATTATTGGTTTCGGGGCCAGTGTGAACGCTGCTAGCAAGGTATTTCTTTCTAAGTGTCTTTTCTTCACCAGTCCAATTTGGAGCAATTAAGACTAATATAGCCCTTACCCGTTCAGCATTTAAATTCTAAATAAGACATTCAGCAACTACACTGATAACTGTAATTTTATCCATTTTTTTTATTTATTTCGGACCTTAAAACTTTAATAAGAAGAATCTAATTTTGCAACTTGGTCATTTCTTCATAGAAAATACAGTTCTTTATGGCATTTATTAAGATGTAGAAACAGGGATGTTTTGATACACCACTCAGGCATGAATTATAATACTAACACTATACAAAACAATTGCGCCAAAAGGAACATATATATTTAATTCAATTCAATAGTATTAGAAGACCAAGATTAGTAGTACCAGAATGACTATAAATGGAGGGAAGTTAGTAGGAAATATTGACCATAATATACACTAAATTATGAAATTCAAATTACAGTTGTACTAGGCATGATAGGAATGTAATTAGTAGGAACATGCAGGTTATCATATTCATCTTGTACATCCTGGTCTGCTGTGAAGTCATTATAATTAATTAGCATTTGTAACATGCCTTCCTCCACTATCTAATTATGTAATTATTTGGTTCTTTTATAGGCCAATAGGCAAAGATAACATTCAACAGGGTAATTGTTTAAATCCCAATTCCAACAGCCAAACACTTTTACACTTTTAGGATCCGTTTGTCATAGTTTTGTTCCAGATTATTACTAGTGTTACTCTATAGAAACTTTATATGGGGAAAACATTGAGGAAACTATTTAGGTATGTATTAATAAGATAATATTTCTTCATGGAAACTGTTTTTTTAGTTTATGGGAACACTGTGAAGCAGTTAAGCCCATAAATTTGAATTTTATATTAAAATATCTTTACTTACTCCTACATTAACCAGTTATTTTAAGACCATGATTTTGGTATGTCCCGTAAATATAGTTTATAGTTAGGATCCTGAGCCTTATATGTTAATTCTTTGAAATTTAATGAAGCTTAGTTATTTTATATATACATCATATCTGTTGAAAGTGTTCTATTTTGTTTGTATATGTACAATGTACTCTATATTCATGTGTGACTGTTTCTTCTTCTGTGAATGTAGTCAGGTCACACTCCTCTGCACGAGGCAAGCACTCAGGGACACACTAAAATGTGCCATCTACTGCTCAGTTTGGATGCCGATACTCAGGCAAGATCAAAGGTGCTCTCTCATAGCTCAAAGAAGGAACATCTGTCCATACCATGTTGCGACAGCTGTAGTTCCAAATAGACCATGTTAATTATATAATGGATGTCTTATTAACATGCCTTTCTACATATTTTGAGATGTCGCTGGATGTTATGGCAGATGTTAATAACATTTCATAATTAAGGTCAAAAATGGGGATGGGTACTAATTACAATCTAGTGTACATGTGTAGCCATGGAAGTCATATAAATTTCTCTTTGTTTGCATTTCTAGTTACAGTAAAACCTCTATTAACGGACACTCCCAATAGCAGACAGTCTCTGTATAACGGACAGCATGCAATGTACCAACTTTTTTTTATATACGATTAGTACATTAGCAACTCCCGAATGGCGGACAACCTCCGAATAGTGGACAAGTCCCTTTGCACCAACTTGTCCGTTATTGAGAGGTTTCACTGTAATTAGGCAGGTGGTTCCCAATGAATCAGTTCCTCAGTCTAGATCTGTCTTTAGCTTTTGAACTGAGTGATTTAAGTGTTGTTATTGTACGTACTTGTTTATGTTATTTTTGTGAAAACTTCTCTCACGTCTCCAGGAAGTGTTTTCTCTGGGGATGCCACCTAGAAGGGGTTATTTTTAGTAGTAGGAGTTATAACTATATTCATACATTTTTGTGGTGACAATTGCATACACAGGATATATATAGTAGTATTTCCTGCTTTCTTAGCCATCATCACCAGGGAAGTCACCCACTGTTTCTATAATATTAACATTGAGTCAAGGTTCAAAGTCCAAAGTTTAAGCCCAGTATGATTTATATCACTATTTTCTGCTTTTCCTGAGAATGTCTGAAAGTTTAGTCTATATGTAGTAAGCCAGGTCTGTGCCTAGGTCTGGTGAGATTTTAAACATATTTTTCAGTTATGACACACCTCTCAATTATGACACACCTCCTCTCAGCCTATGTCCACTCTGTTCCTGTAGGATGGTAGCACCTCCCTGATGTTGGCTTGTCATGGAGGCCACTTAAACACATGTCGCATTCTCCTGTCTGCAAAGGCAGACATCAATGCAATCAATTTGGTAAGAGAATATTGACTCATTAGCGATGTGGTAAACATATTATATAATGAGATGTAGGAACTACATATTTCTCAGGAAACTCTACAACAGTACATAAATAATATACACCTTCATGTTATTCCTCTTACCAACACGATACTATGCCCGAATATTGCTAATATTGTCCAGTATTATAGGCTGTGTATTTTTATTTGGAAATATTGACCTTTATTTAAAAAGAATTGTTCAATTAGAAATTGCTATAATTTGAATTCAACATGCATGTATAATATTAGTCAATTAAACTAAACCCTTTATGTATACCAGGGGCACATTTAGGGGGAACAGGAGGGGGCACTTGCCCCCCTTGCTTAAATCTTGGGCCCCCCTTTCGAAATTTTGGTATTTCAGTAAGCCCCCCATGTTGTTACTTGTTACCCAACCCTCCTCCCCTTGAAGAATTTTATAAGTACAGCACTATACAGATTGCTACCTACATTAATATGTATATCTATACAGTACAAATGTGTCATATTATATATATTGCATATATTAGCAACATTGGACAGCTCTTCACTATGCTGCCTTTAATGGGGACATGGAAGTAGTCCGATTGATGCTCCATCTTGGTGCCAATGCCGATGCTATCAACTCTCATGGCAAGACTCCAGACATGCTGGCACTTGAAGAAGGACATACTACTTGTTACAGGGAACTGCTCAATGCTAGAGGCCTGGTAAAATTGTATTTGTAATTCCCAATTTTATTTGTAATTCTTGGAAGATTAGGTAACTTGAGCCTAATGACATTATATACTTTCACTATGAAATAGGAAAATGCAACTTCAGATATGAGGATCACAGCTCTTGAAGGTCAGCTATTATTGCTGAGAGAGCAGGAACAGAAACTCAAAAGAGATCATGAGCTACTACTTAGTGCAGAGCAGACTTCATTGTATGATGAGCTTGAAAGTGTTGTACTAGGGTGAGTGGAACTTGAGTTTGTTGTGTTATGTGATAAACATGCATGGAATGTTTGAAGATTTGATAGTCTACATTGAAGGAGATTGACTATATTTTAGAAGATATGCACTGCAGTGTCTTGTTTTATTGATATGTCTTTAGTCTGCAAGAACAACTTAGAGAGAAAGATCTTGAACTTCAAGAAATGAGAAATGAGTTACGTAGGAGAGAAGCAAAGATGTCAGTGCTCCCAAAGGTGGAGACAGTTTATAGCAACTCAGCTCCATCATCCCCAAGACCACCCAGGTGCCCAGGAATAATCAACTCACCATTTTCTTACATGCTAAAATCTACATAAATGCCTATAGGGAACTAAACCTAGTGAGAGCTTTAGATGAGGATACAAGAGTTTTCTCCTCTCTTCTTCTCCACTGGGCCAGACAGCTCTTTCTGAGAATTCCACCCTTCATCAGTGAACCTGGGAATCTTTGCCTTTTCTTGATCCCTTGTCATGCATGAATAATCTCCAACATCATTTGACATGGTTGATATCAAGGGAAAGAGTGTTTAGGATAGTCTAGTTTCCTAGCCTAATTTCTTACATGGAGAAAACCTATAGAGTTTTGGATGAGGATACAGTTTCATAACAGCTCCTCTTTTTCTGGAAATTCCACCCTTTATCAGTGATCATGACCTTGGGAGTCTGTGTTTTCTTATCTTCTTCAAAATATTTTAATTCATGTAGGTTTTCTCTCTCACTCTGAAATATGTAGAAAGCTCTATAACAAAGCAAAACTAGTAAAAGATGGTACAGATACAGATGAAACTGTGTTTAGTTTGACATCCTTTACTGACTCTTTGCCTGATGAGCTTGGAGGCAAATCTCTTACTGATCTGATTGAATATTCCATAAGGAACCCCAACAGCATGGCATCTATCAGGAAGGAGATTAAATCAGAAGGACTCACCCCAAGAATAAACAAGAGATTTGGTAGGAAGCTACAGCAAAAATCTCTCTCTCCTCTTGCCACTACAAATGATGAGACTAGCATACCTAGTAAATCTCCCCCAGTAAACATGTCTACACCATTAAAAGGAAGGCGTGGCAACAGCGAACACCTCTCCAAGGAAGACTAATAAATGTGATGTTGCTACAAGCCAGAATGGCTGCTCACAAAACTGTATTTATCTTGTATTCTTTTGCCATGGCAATGTGATCATTGGTACAGTATTCCAAATTAATTTATATAAAATACATTGTGATGATGATCAATAGCATATAACAGTAAGCTGTTAGAGAAGTGCATGTGAATAATAGACAAATAAGAAACTTTCTAGCTAATTTGAGAGGTGGAACGGCTAGGGTGAAAGGGGAACGAGGAAGTAAGGATATAAGGTAGATATATCAAGAGAAGATATCTAACAGTGGTATATATAGGAACACATCAAAATCGTCCAACCCGATATATCGTAAATGTAGCATATATTGAAATCGATGTGCATGCTTTGTATTGTTAGAATACAAAGGAACAAAAGAAGATGGCTGCCGGTCTGTGGGCTTGCAGTGTACTCTGCTTGCTTCTACCACTTGCTGAAGGAGAGACGTTTGACGAACCTTACGCGAACGGTGTTGCTGCGTATAGAGAAAGTCGATGGCTGGATTCGGTCGATTCCATGCAAAATAGCAACGGACTGTTTACCAAATACAAAGAAACTTTGGAAATGTGTTCCAAGGAATGTTCGGATAAGAGAAGACAGGTCCCTTCCGCCAGTTATGGCCCCGATCCGGAGGTCAACTGGTTCCACGTATTGATAGACAAGTCGTGGTGTTTCAAGAAGTGTTTCAAGGTGAACGGGATAACGCTGGGCGGCGTGAACGATGTCATCTATAGCGATTTCATGAAGGGCGAAGTCTACAATTATCTGCAAATATGTTACTACAAGGTATGGGTATAGAAGTTAAAAGTGTAACTTTTTATTTGAATACATTTAAGTCCAAATCGTATTGGTTCAGTGTTAATCTAATTATTTCTGGAATGCAACTGTATTTTGCAGACAAACTACAAAAAGGAGGCGGCGCTAATAGCAGCTAAATATGCTGGTATCAATCCACTTAGCGAGCAGGCGCTTAATAACATTAACTTCTATAAGGAGGAGAAACTGTCTGTCCCAATTCAGCATCCATCCTACCAGCTACTGTATACTGCAGCCTTGGATGCTTATAACAGTGAGGCTTTCAGAGATGTTGTGAAGAACATGGAGAAGAGTTTGATAGAATTTATAGAGAAATTTAAAGAGTAAGTGGAGGACTTGTTGATTTGATGGGTGACATTTTCATATAGTGTTGTTGTTGCAGATGTCGGATGAAGTGTGATGGTCCAGTTATGCATGAACAGTCACTTGAGTTCTCTACTGCAGCAGCGCAACATTTTAGGAGTATGCTGAGCTGTCGTGTTGGTTGTGTTGATGAACTGGGAAAATTTAAAAGAGCCACTTCAGACAACTTCTTTGCCAGTTACTTCAGATATCTTGTGTTTTGTTACTATAAATGTTAGTCCATCCATCCATCCATCCATCCATCCATCCATCCATCCATCCATCCGTCCGTCCGTCCATCCATCCATCCATCCACCCATCCATCCATCCATCCATCCGTCCGTCCATCCATCCATCCATCCACCCATCCACCCATCCATCCATCCATCCACCCATCCATCATCCATCCACCCATCATCCATCCACCCATCCACCCATCCATCCATCCATCCATCCATCCATCCATCCATCCATCCATCCATCATCTATCATCCATCCATCCACCCATCCACCCATCCACCCATCCACCCATCTACCCATCCACCCACCCATCCATCCATCCATCCATCCATTTCCATCTCAGTGGAGAAGTATGGTGAAGCTATTCAGGCGCTGGTAACTCAAAGAGAGATAAGTGGTGAAACAGATGAAATAGTCGGTAATTGGAATGCCTTTAAATCTTTGGAAAAGGGATTCAAGCCCACTGACTGGAATGGAAGGGAGGTTTGTATGCCCAATTGGTCTATAAGTGTAGTACATGGTGTCCCACCTCCCCTCCTGTGCATAGGATGTGAAGGAGATGGTACATCTGTACCAGAAGGAGACCTCATTGCTAGCCCTGTTGGACAAGGTGGCTGGTTCTTCTTCTTCAGTGGTGGAGGTGCACGATGCCTCCTCACCAGATGCTGCTCTGCTGGATCAGGACTATGTCAACCATCCTGTTGGAGTGCCAGAAGCCACACAGGTCAGTATGCCATATATGGAAGTCACCAGCCTCCCATATCTCCATATATGGAAGTCACCAGCCTCCCATATCTCTATATATGGAAGTCACCAGCCTCCCATATCTCTATATATGGAAGTCACCAGCCTCCCATATCTCTATATATGGAAGTAACTATTTCCTATGTCTCCATATATGGAAATGACCCCCTGCTATCACTCCGTGTGTAGCTAACATTGGTTGAGTCAGAGGAGGATCATGGTGGTCTTGAACGTGTGGTATACGATGGACTGCTCAATGAACAGCAGTGCAGGACACTCATGCAGTTGGCACGAGTGAGCCTACAGTTATAGCACTCTTATGTAGACATAGTCATGCACCTCAAGGAGGTGGATGTACTGTGACACTCTCCTCCTCATGTGCATAGCTTGGTGTGGAAGGTGACGGATATGGACAAAAGTCTCCACATACAAAGTTTGAAATGTTTGAAGGAATAACAGCTCTATCAGCTGCCAAGGTAGGCCTCTCCACACTCTGCCTCTCTGGCTGAGTGCACCATCCAACCTGCCACTCCTTATCCCTGCCACCCATTCCCTCCTCCAGGCCGCATCCTCTGGTGAGGCAACTAAGAATTGGGTCAAACTGTATCTGGACGCCAGTGAAATGTCACGTGCTTTAGTGGAGAAACACTTTAAACTCAAAACACATCTCTACTACTCGTACACTCACTTGGTCTGCAGAACAGCCAAAGATGGTCAGCAGTGCATTGTATAACATTGCAGTCATGTTGCATAACAAAAATCTCATGATGTACTACTGTATAATAGAGATATCATATATAATATATATAGCTATAGAAATGAGGTAATTCCTACTCATTAAATTTGCACTACAGGTAGTCCTGTGGTCAGAGATGACCTCAGTCATCCGGTACACTCTGATAATTGCATCCTCAATCCCAAAACTGGAGAGTGTGACAAGATCCCTCCCGCCTACACCTGGAGGGACTACAGGTGGGCTCAAGCAACCAGACCTCACAAACATGTCTGCCTCCAGCCTCACATTGTTACATTTTCCTCTCTTGTAGTGCTATCTTATACTTGAATGAAGACATTGAAGGCGGAAAGTTCTTTTTCGCTCACAATACAAATGATCTCTCTCCAGAGGTGTGTTCCCTGTGTGTGTGTGTATGTGTGTGTGTATATAAACGCTAACAATAACAACTTGCAAAAGTTAATTTTGCCAGTCTTTGAGATAAGCCTTATTGGCTGCTGGGTCAACTAATGCTATAACTATGCATGTTCCTCCAGTTGTATTCTTTGTTTGTTTGTAGTCGTATGTGAGCGCAAAGTGTGGTAGAATAGTCGGCTTTTCAGCAGGCAAAGAGAACATGCACGGTGTGACGGCAGTCACCAAGGGAAGACGGTGTGCTGTGGCACTCTGGTTCACACTGGATGAGTCGCACCAGGAAAGCTCCATTGTAGAAGCTTACAAAATTCTAGACCAATTATAGACAATAGAGAATTTTAATGTGTATTAATTATTATATGGTCAATTTGGGTTAACTTGAAATTTGAATTCAAATATATTTGTTGGTCATTATACGTAATTGCCACTCAACTTGTCTATTGTGTTATATTTAAAGCATTTCATGTCACACACTATATATATATACGTATAATTGAAGATACACACATATATATACACATAGTAATAAATTAATAAGCTTGATCCAAATTAAAATATGAGAATACAAAGGCAGGTGTTATTTGGAATATTTGCATATTTCCACACTCTCTCAGCAACTCTTGCTGCCACAAAAGACGGTCCTTTGATAATTCTGTTTCATCACTTGTATTCACCACTTTCAATTGTTCATCTTCTACGTATACCATGGGCTCTTCTATAGCATTTTCCTTCTTCTCCATTACTCTCTTCTCCTCGTGTGATGGGTTGCCATTGTCAAGATTGCAATAAAAATCTGCTGTTTCTTGATCATAAGCATCACATGCTTCAATCAATTGCTGATAACTAGACAAAATTGCTTCATTTAGCAACTTATGTAGTCTTTTCTCTTCTTCTTGCTTACGAAATTCCTCATATTTTTGTAGGGCCTTTGCCTTCTCCTCTTCCTCCAACCTCTTTTGAGCCAACAATCTTTCATCTTCAGTCCTCTGCTTCCCAGCCATTTCTTTTTCCTTTTTCAATCTTTCAGCTCTCTCCTGTTTCCACAGTTCTTTCTCGTCCTGAAGTGTCTTAATGTACTCTATTCTTTTCTGTAGTCTGTTTGTGGTGTGCTCATCTTCATCATCCTTTTCCGTGCTCCTCTCCCATCTCACCATCTCCATTTTCTCCCTATTAATTCATACCAACATTGAAATGTGTCACTCTTTGACATTTGTATACTTTAATGTATTGACAATGACATGGGCAGTACCTACGTACATACATTTGACAGCATCAGGAAGCCTATAGCTAATTGAGTAGATATTTAACATATAATTGTATTATTTCATCTGGGATCACTCTAAAGTAGCCAGTGGCTACCCAGTTAAATGATGCCTATTGTATTGTATTGTATTGTATTGTATTGTATTGTATTGTATTGTATTGTATTGTATTGTATTGTATTGTGTATTGTGTATTGTACTGTACTGTACTGTACTGTACTGTATTGTGTACTTGTACTGTACTGTACTGTACTGTACTGTATTGTGTACTTGTACTGTACTGTACTGTACTGTACTGTACTGTATTGTATTGTATTGTATTGTGTACTTGTACTGTACTGTACTGTACTGTACTGTACTGTACTGTACTGTACTGTACTGTATTGTATTGTATTGTGTACTTGTACTGTACTGTACTGTACTGTACTGTACTGTACTGTACTGTATTGTGTACTGTACTGTACTGTACTGTACTGTATTGTATTGTATTGTACTGTACTGTATTGTATTGACTAAACTACAACTGAAAGTAAACATATACATGCATGTGCATGTATGATTGTTGTGTACATTACTTACTGATAGGATTTCGAGCTCTCACTGGCACTTTTTAGAGTATCTTCATTCAAAGTTTCCTTTTCTTCACTCACTTTGCTCTGAATGGTGGACCCCTGCCGTACGTTGTGGGTGTTACTGGTGCCCCTCCTATTGCCAGTAGCACCTCTGGATAGGGGATCTCCCTTTCTGGTGGCAGGTCTATCTGCCAAGACTGAGGCCCCTCGTGACTGCAGTTTTGGTCTCTCTTGCACCTGTTCCTGAACAAGAGATAGAGCCTTACTGACATCCTTAGACTTCTGCATTCTAACTGTTCTTGTTGGAGTTGAAGTCCTTTGTATCAAGTTAGCTTTGTCCTTATTGGCTGCTGCATCAGAGGATGCCTTTGATGACTGGGCTTGCTTGGGGAAGGAAGATTTCTTACTATTTATAGAACTCTGTGATTCCTGCTCTAATGTCTCTGTTCTAACTGCAGCTTTCTTATCAACCACCTTCATGGTTGTTTTTTCTGACTTTCTCTCAGAATGAAAGTTCTGTATTTTCCTCGAGTTCTTGTTCTGTTTTGATGGCTTCATGCTTTTAGCACTCTGTTCATTGGTGATGTTTGCCTTTGACAAGTTTCCCTTATCATTTGTTTCAATAACTTTCTTCAGCCCCAATGTCTCTTCTTTATCAGTACCACTAGTGAGTTCACTGATATCTCTAGCTAAATCCTTGTGGTTACCAGGTGTGGATGGTGGGTGTGCCCTACCACTCCCACACACAGGCTTTGACTCTGTACCTTCCTCTTCTTTCCCTGTGCACACTTTGTTCATGAATGATTCCTCCTGAGCTAGCCATGGAGTTTCTTTAGCTTTGCTGTCTACTCTTTGTGTGTCCTTATGAGACTGCAAAGATGCGTTGCTAGGAGACCTGAGGACAGGAGAGTCATGAGGAGGAAGACTTGAGTTGGTGTCCCTATACAATGCAACTTGTTTAGACTCTCTTTCAGGAAATCCTTGTTTAAGCTGGTCATCCTGTAATTCAGGAAGGCCACTGTCAATGTTCTTGTCTCTAATGACCCTTATGGGTGCAGCCTTCTTGTTAGCCTTCCTTGTACACTTCTCTTTTGGCTGTTGTCCATCAGGGAGGTCCAAGTAAAGCCCTGTCCATGCATACATACATGTACAGTAGGCGCTTGTTAATACATCATTGATATATGTACCATCATCATTCTGATATATACATATATTTGTATTCATTACTGTGCACTACATATGTACATATTATGTATACTGACCTAATGTTTTAGCCTTTTCTAGTAGTTTAGGATGTTCCTTTTCAATTGGAAGAAGAGGTCTCTTCAACTTGGCTGAAGGGAGCTCAACAAGGTGGTATCCTGTAGCAAGGAGATGTATATGCATGAAGTATATGAGACCAGTCTATTTCATTTGTATGTTTCTTTAACCTCATATTGATGTCAAACATGCATAGGAAATGGTTTCATTTTAAATGCTGTAGATCTTACTGTAGTCGAGCAGTGCATTGCACATTCCAGCACCAGTGAGGGATCCGGCGCAACCAAGTGATATTCTGGCACCACCAGATCGATATGGGTTGATGCAATCTCTTGTATGCAACGTCAGCGAGCCACTTATATTATACTGCTCTACTTCTCTTCTCCTTTCGGCAGCTTTCAGTGTCTCCTTCTCTGAGAGATGGAACAGTGATTTGCTACGAAGTCGGTTTGTTTGAAAGAAGTTGCTAATTTCAGGTTTATCAGCAAACGGAGAGTCATAGAGCAGTGCAAAATGATAGGAGAGGTTGATTTGGCTGAGTGCGGCAAGACTTATTGATGAAAATGGATCTGATGTCCTCTTCAGATGTTGCTCTGGGCCGATGGACGGGAGGGGATGGAGGTACCTTTGCTTGCCAGAGGGCAGCTGGAGGGTTGGGGGAGTTAGAGCGCTATCCTTGAAGGAAGGTTTCCTTTCATTTCTGGGCAGCCTATAATCCACTAATGCATCACTTGGAGGTGGTAGTTTGAGCTCAATGTCACGAGAAGTACTTTGTGGTGTTTCTTGTGAAGATATGAGACTAATCTGTTGGACATAGTTATGGTAATGTTTGAAATCTACAACACTGAGTTTGTTCAGCTGACCAAGAGTGTTGGCCACTTGATGTTGCTTAAAGAAAGCTCCTCCTCTCTTATGATGGTTTCTTGAAGACTTCTGAACAGTGGACTCCATTGGAGGTAGACCGAATGATAGTAAGTTGTGTCTAATCTCTGATGTGGGTCTCATTTCACAGTTACCTGTGTACAGGAAGGGTTAATAAATCCGTAGGTCACTACAATTGATGTGGTCCTATACACACTACATACTCACTATATACTTAATATGGAGACCATTATAAATCCCATTTTGCACATGTGACCGAAAACCATTTCTCTTTAGCAAACCTTTGGTAACTGGTGTCAAAGGAACTTCCTTGTAGTACTTTCTGAATGATTTGCTACCCTCCTGTTCCATTATGGTACTCGGCAGTTGAGAGGTTATTTTGGTAGATGCTATATAATCTAAAAGAGAATTTTTCCTGGTGCACCTTTCAGCATTGTGATCTTTGCTGCTTGTGGAGATGGCTGGGAGGTGCACACTTGAATTTTTCTCCTTTTTCTTATTATTTCTCTTCTTCTTCTTTGGTCCTTTTGCCAATTTTGGCAAACTAACTCTACTATTCATGGCTACTAACAAACTTATCCCAACCCCTCAGACTGCATCTTCTAGAGACACTTTAACAATACTTTAACCTTACTTTCACCACCAAGTGGCTGTTTTACAGTTTACTAAAAGCTAAGGCGACCAATCAAACAGGCAAAGTGTCACTTGATTGTCATTTACACTTTCAATTTACAAATTTGCAAAAGTTTGAAATATGCACAACAACAAAAGCATTATACAGTGTCATTACATTGCCATAGCAACAGCTGCTTTCTATTCAATCAAGCCAACAACAATAACATTAATTAGCTAATTATATAATCCTGAGATTGATATAAACATGGTATTGACTTATTTGTACATGCATTAATTAACTTCCCCATAGATTGTGGTGTAATTAAGATGTAAATACTTTGATCACTATAGTGAGAAATATAAACTGTAGAGATTTGGTAAATATAAGTTTTCTCCAGTCAGCCAGACATTGGATCTGGGAATTTCCCCACATCAGTCTTAGAGGGAGTCATGTAATGCCTATCTGTACTCAGATCATATGTACAGGAATTATTCTTTCTGACATTCTGTAGATAGGAAGTTTGCCAAGAAAGCCTGATGAACAATGGAGGAAACGTCATCCATTTACGTATGAAGAGGAATGCTTTCTTTTGGAAGGTGTCAAAGATCTTGGACATAAGTGGGGAGAAATCTTAGATCAGTACAAATTTCATGGAAGCAGAACTCCTGTAGACTTGAAGGAAAAATATAGAAACCTTTGCAAGACATTACTCAAAGTTCTTGTGCAGTTTCATAGCTTTTCCCACCTGAATTGGTTAAGACAATAACTGTAATGATTCTCTACCACTCAGTCCTTCTTCTTTCTAAATTGGCCATGTTGCTAGGTAACTGACATCTCCATGACAATTCTTCTGTAAATAGATGAATATACAGCAAATAAAACATAGGCTGTACAATAAACCATATACTTGTGTAATCAAATGTTAGTTTGTATAAATTTGAACTACAAATTACATTTGAACAGTCTCACAAGTATGAGGTAAACATGCTGTAATATGCTAATCATAACTACATTGTAACTTAAAAGGAAAACAAATCTTATAGACCTCATTTAAAAAGCAGTTTTATAGTTTTTCTGATTCTCTAAACAAGATGACCTACCAATCAGTGAAGTCTAGGGCATGCACAACGCCAAAGTTCGTCAGATTAGGCATGCAATTGAACTTTAAGTAGTAACGGCCATTTTGAATTCACAAATTGATTGGGTAATAGAACAATTGAGTTGAACATAACAATCAAGGGAATCAAGGCCTGGCCTGGCACGATTTAATGTATATATATACCAATAGGTTATAGCCCTATACATACCTCGCAGTCTGCATGTAAGTCATAATACACAAGGCGCAAAGTTATGATTTAGTTCAAGATATGTACGAAAGTACATTAGCGTAAAATACAATACAATCACTCCTTAATATTTACAGATATGATAAGGAACCTGTGATACTTGTTAACAACTACATTATTCTCAATGTGCATGTAACATGTCGATTCATGCGCTCGCAAGAGCTTCTCTATAATATGTTTAAAAATAAATGATTATTGCTGAAACAATTAAGGGTTCATTGAGATTGATAGCTTGTTTATTAATTTAGCACTTCTCTATTCATGGGAGTCACATTATGATTTGCTTCGCTGAATAGCCATGCATGTTTCGAGTCTGAACTCAATAACAATAACAATTTGCTGAATAGGTTGGGTCATGTAGTACATGTTGTCTATTGTTCTCGAACATGACATCGAAAACAATTTCGTTCCACGATTTTCCGCCAAGTTTACGATGTTTCCCGCCGACAATTTCTAATAAATAGGCGAGGAAATTTTCAGTCTTTGGCCTCCGGGCTATCAACTCTGGAGGTCTACTTTGGTGTGGATCGATGCGAAAACCGTGGTAGGAGCACGACCATGGTACCATGCGACAAAGGGTCATCGGTGTTCGTATAGTGGGGTGGTCTCTCCATCATGGGTTAGTGCCTGGAGATGTATCTCACTATTAATCCTGCTTGTGTGGTTAAATTGGCACTTGCGGATTCTTGCTATACGACCCGTACCTGGAGGAGCGTGGGTCCAGTGCCACTACGTAGTCGGTCAGGGAGCTATTGTAGGCTGCCGCATCAGGTTGGTTTAGAAGATATATTTTCATTGCAATTGCAATTTTATAATGTGCTCAATATTTATGTATTCTCTAATTCTTTTCTTATAGTTCATCGATGGGTCCCTACTCTAAAGCGAACTGGCCGATCCCAATGAGCTAAAGTCTGTGTACAGTGCTCTCAAGCTGCGTTGTGTGCACATGATGATTCTCATTGGTGGGAGTTTGTGGTCCGCCAGGGTCGGGCTTGTTCTGTCCGTAGCGTGAGGCAGTGCAGGACTAGTAACTGGTCACAGGTCGGTCAGGTACGCCGGACCGTTCCCGAGCAACTTCTCTTACGACGCAAGTAGTGGAAGTGTCAAACAGAGTTGAGAAACCGGAGGCCTTTTGGGGCACGAAGTACTTCTACCTCCTCGTGGTGTGCCCTGGGGTCACCTTTACATCAGTAAAGTGATGCGAAGCGAAGTACAGCAGCAGTAACACTCAAAAAGAGAAGAAACAACATGGTCTCTTTACAACCATGAAGAACTTGTTTAAGAACTACATTGTTTGAACTGTTTCCTTTTTTTAATTTAAAAACCATGTACAAGTATATTTCATAATTGTCAAGCAAAAATGATCATTGTGCAGTGGTTATTATACAATCCCAATTGTCGATAATAAATATATAATGAGATTGGTATAATAATGAAGTATAACCCAGCTCATCACATTCAGTATACTCTCGTAAATTATTGCATAACAAGTAATTAAAGTACGATGGCCGAAAAGAATTTAAAGTACACAAAAAAGGAAAAAAAAGAAAAACATTTCGAAGAAAGTAAAAAATCGGAAAAAGAAAAAAAAGAAAAAACTTCAAAAAGTAAAACGACAAAGAAAAAAGAAAAAAAGGTAGATGATACAAGTAGTTCGGGGAATTAATAGAATCTGTGTACTCGAGAGTTTATTATATTCAGATGCATTGTTAAGCTATGTGTACTAGATATGACATCAAATAACAGTAGCACAGATGGAAGAAGATCTCCTTGAATGCATCTAAACTTTTATATAATATCATATGAAATACAAGCAATTTAACACTTGTGGATTTCATTAATAAATGTTTGTAGTTCCTTGTAGGAGGAGCCAGGGGGGATGGAACAGAAGGACCCGTCATGTGATCTGCCAGACTTGAGAGAGCAAAGAAAACCAGCTTTGCATTTGGCATCACAGTAGCTCTGAGGAGGGTGCATCTTGTAGTGGTATCTATGGCAACCAACAGTACAGCCATACACGTAAGCACCGTTGTCCAGGCAAGAGAACCTACTGATAAAACTTCTGAAACAGATTGTCATCTGTCTCAAACTTTTGAACAACCTGATTCCAATCCTCGGGTCTGGAAGCTTTCATTTTGTAATCATCCTGCGAACCAAGAAGAAAGTAAAACAGCTTTAGCTAAAGAACTGGATAATGTGATCTGTACCTTAGCATTGTATTCCTGTACCCAGTCCACTCTGTCATCGCTGTTGGCCTTGGTTAGGTTCATGTAATAGGTCACATGATTCAGGACCACCTGAGAAAAGTATAGTGTATTGTAAATATGGAAAAAGCATATCATATATTATTTGATGGTAAACAGGGACATATATACAATTAGCAGACATATTAAGAGAAATTGAGTCTCTCAATTATGGATGAAGAGATTATAGTCCCACAAGTAGGGTAGGGGGGCATGGACCCACTTGACTGGTTATAACAATTCTTCCAACAGTGATTACAATTATAGTATTTTTACATACTTGGGTACTGTTAGTGTAGTCTCCATCAATGGTGTAGATCCGGTACCCTGGGTTTAGTCCTGTATATGTTGTCACACTCGGACCAACGAAGGCAATACTGTATATGTATATAGCAAACAAGATGAGAGTGTTAAAAATATCACTCTAGCAGATACTCTTATTATGCATAACATACAGCAGAGATTAATATTAATCATGCGACACTAAAGATGCCGTACTTTGTTGCTCTTGTTCTGTTTTTCAAATCGTAAAACATTTCAAAATAGTCGACATGAGCATGTCCAAAGAACTGGTTTACAACTGTACTTTCATATCTACATAAAGCATGCAGATCATGATATTGGCATAAAAATCAGTATCAATAGCTTCATTAAAAGGGAAAACATGAAAGAAGTTGAAAATTTGAACAAAGAATAGCTGGTTTAAGCCACCAGTTCTCTGCCACTGAGCTTAGGTGTGTGACAGTCACACAACTCAAATCATGTTCAAATCATGCCTCATGGCTGCAACTTCTATGTATTCCATCAATATCTAATTGTGGTAATGCCTTTACAAGTTAGAACAAACAAGCTCTGTTTAATAACACAGCTCATTACCACGTGGGCGGGACTCTCTCAAAAGGGCCGGGGACCACTATCAGTCACAGGAGAGCTCAGAACAATCTACGGCATTCATGTAGAGGTAGGAGCAAGTTCACTGCAATCACACACCTGTTGATGATGTCGTAATACTGCCAAGAAAATGTCTTGAGACAATCTCCAGAGCCTGGAGACACGTGTCCAATGATATGAACCTTTTCTCCTTCATCTTCTGCCTTCTGGAGAATATTGGCCAACCAACTCAACTGCTGAGCCGGATCCGTACTGTTGATAAGTAGCCACCTGAAGTGGAGGGAACGGGGTACTCCAGTGGAGGGAATGGGGTACTCCAGTGGAGGGAATGGAGTACTCCAGTGGAGGGAACAGGGTACTCCAGTGGAGGTAACGGAGTACTCCAGTGGAGGGAATGGGGTACTCCAGTGGAGGGGATGGAGTACTGGTGCAACTCACCAGTTCAACTTGTAGCAGTAGTTCATGTTGAGGGAGACTACTCTTAGTCCCTTTCTAATCTGAGCTGTGTAGTAACCTCCTCTAATGTACGTGCAAAAATGTGGATATTAGGTAGTACTCAAATATGCAAATTGGTTTACTTTTTAATTGTTTCTGCTGTGTCAGCAGGGAGCCAGGTGGACCAGTACTTAGCGAGTGCATCTCTCAACCACTGGTTGGAGTAGCTCCCAGTTATAAAAGGTGGAGGAAAGCTATGAAAATAGAAGATTTATGTATAGTTCCTATTACAGTCATTGCAGCACTTGTGTGTGCACTGCCATCAACCTTATGATATAAAATAAAAGTATTATATAGATATATTTATGTAGTACTTGTATAACATTATTATATATACATTCATTGCATTATATAGTTATACATAACAACAGTATAAAGTTATTACCTATATAACTTTATTATATTATACATGCATTATATAATTATTATGTGTTACCTGTTTGTTGGTGCACTTTCATGGTTGCCCACAGCTGGATAAACAATCTTATCCGGAAAGTACTTCTTTAGCAGGTAAGTGATCTCTTCAATGAGGTACAGCTGTTCCTCCTTCGTCTGGTTCCACACATTGTGAGCAGGAATGTCTCCAGTCATGTAGATCCATTCAAACTGCACATAATTTAATAAGACAGAAGAGAGTTGATTTATCCTTCATTTACTAGTAAAGCAAGCTATCTCTCTGTTAACCTGATCTTTGATTCCCTGAAGGTGTTGCAGCAGGTTCTCCAATGTCTGCAGAGGACAGTCACAGTTGTAGTCTCCCCATTTACCGGCTGCTCTCTTTCCAACAGCTGCAGGGTTACAGAAATAAACATAATTAAGCACTGTACTAGAGGATTGTGCAATATGATGCTTCTAGATATACTATATACCCACGAGGAAGTCCGTTTGGTGGTCGGCAGCAAAGTGGTTCCCCACATTCAGCATTCAGACCAACTGTATAATTCTCATCAAAATGGATATCAGAAAGGTACAACACATTTGTAACTGGCGAACCAGGCTAAATGAAAGAATATAACTCATAATCATCCCTCTCTCCCCACAAATAAACAAGAAGTCAACTGCAGACCAATGAATGCACACCTTTGGAGGTTTAACCGGTTTGACTGGAGGCTTGGGGACATCTGGCAGTCGTACTTTCCAGGGCTGGTTCCATGGGTCATACGGCTTACCGCAGTCTGAGCCGAGAAGTATTCCACAAAGTTCTTCAGGACTAAGAGCCACTTTGTCAAAAATGAACAAGACCTCATTCTAAAATAAAATTGGAGCAGAAAAGTAGAAATCTTTATTACCAATAAGATCTTGTATATGACACTCTATCGTGTACAGTTTCACAGAATATAGGGAATTTCTTGGATAAATAGGGCGTGCCCACCTTGAATTCGATGACTACTGCTGTACACACTAATTCGTCTTCTATTTTAAATTTAATACACAACGAAGTAATTTTCTTAACGATCTCCTCTTCAGTGGCATTTCTCACAAATAGATCCTGTAGGACATTAGCAAAGGTCATGCATACGGAACAGCCGAAACCTTTTTCCTTTAAAGCATTCTTTAATTCAGTAAGTCTTAAAGAAGATTCATCGTCAGCTCTCGCGACCCTATTCTCCTCACGAAAGGTGAACAGTGGATTGCTGAAGCACGCTAGCGGTAGGATGGCGAATATCAGCAGCGAGAGGAACATCACGCTAGCAATCGGGTCAGGTGATCCTAAAGGAAAGTAGAGGGAGTGGCCTGCCCAGTAGATTATATACGTGCACCTGCAGAAATATAATTAAAGACAATAGGACAACGATATTATCATTATTAAAATGACATGTAGCATGTTATATTCTGACCCAGTGGAGAAGTGGAGAAGAAGATGAAAGAAGGGAAAAGAAGGAAGATAAGACTCCTGTATCCTCATCCAAAGCTCTCTTCAGGTTTAGTTCCCCTATAGGCTCTTTTACAGAATAGGCATATAGCATATAGGAAAATGGTATCTTGGCTTTTTCATATATTATTGAAAAGGTAAGTGAAGCAATGAATGACCTACGGGTCAAAACGTTCAAATCTCTGTTTCTAGAATATATATACGTAAGTGTTGCTGATGCTATTAGTACGTGCTAAGCTATTAATAACAATCATATATACTTGCAAAGGTAGACGCCTTGTATACCATATACCAGTCTCATTCCTTCATGATCAGCTGTTAATGTTATAGAATATTTAAATGAACTAAAAAGTAACAAGTCACAGACTACAAAGCACATAACATATGATTCTTAAAGTAAATAAATGTCAACTCTTGGTCAGTGAAGATGGGTTCTTAAACTCAGTTCCAGGAATGAGGTAGATGGATGCGTCTACATACAAAAGTACACAAAGTTTACATATTTAGAATCAACAAGTAAATAATTGAAGGGTTTTACTCACAATCAGCAATAGCATACACTGCTTGTGGTATGTCAGAGAAATAGTCATTTCTCATTGCATCATAAGCTGTTATTCTTTTTTCTGGCTGAAGTTGAAGTAATTTGTGTGCCAAGTTTTCAGCCCCTCTAGCTGTAATTATACTATAGTAATGACATTCAAATGATACACATGCACAAACAGGTGATTATAGTAGGTAAACATACTCGGGGAAGATAAACCCAAGATCTTTTTGACTGTAGTCTTTGTACAGGTGAGGCTTGAACTCTGGATAGAGTGTAACTTTGGGCCACGTAGCTTCACTGGGTGTACCCATTATCTGATAGATTTCAGAGGAGGAGTGAATCAACATTTCATGCTAAAGGTTGCTTTAAATGGCTTGTTGCTAGGTAACGCACTTGCCAAATTTTATTTAATTGATCTTGAACTCCCTTAACGCCAGGAAATAGTGGTCTGCCAGCCAACATCTCTACAAAGATACAACCAGCTCCCCTATATGGTAATGGAGGGTGCTGGATGTAACATTCTTTAGTATGGTCATGTGACAGTCACATGACTTACCACATATCAAGTGATGTGGAATAGTTTGTGGACCCCATCAGTACATCAGGAGGCCTATACCAAACTGTGACTACTTCATGAGAGTATGTATTGGTTGGAACTGATTTGGCACGCGCTAGCCCTACGCAACGGAACACAAGTGTGAAGGGATGGAGGAGGTGTGGAGGGGAGCTAGGAGGGATGGAGGAGGTGTGGAGGGGAGCTAGGAGGGATGGAGGAGGTGTGGAGGGGAGCTAGGAGGGATGGAGGAGGTGTGGAGGGGAAGAAGAAGGGTACATAAATTACAGGTCTTGTGATAATGGACCTACCAAAATCAGCTAGTTTTAGTTCTCCCTGGTTTGAGATTAGTAGATTCTGTGGTTTTAAGTCTCTGTGTAGTATTCTCTTGTTATGAATATACTCTAATCCCCTTAGCAGCTGAAACATGAGTAACTACAAAAGAGATGATGACAAGATAGCCTATTGAATCTACAGCTAAAGACGCCTTTTTGAAGGAATAACAAACTTTGACGTTATTCTTTTCCAGAGGTCCTGGGTACTTTTCCATGTATCGACACAAGTCTGTCTCCTGTCAACATATACAATCAGTGAATTTCAGGTGCATGACTTGCATGTGACTATCACATGACCTACCACATATTCAAACACAAATGTTAGTCTTCCTGGAATATGAATGATGTCATGTAATGTTACTATGTTTGCGTGTTTCAGTTCCTTCAACAAAGAGGCTACATGGGAAGTGAACATAGAACAACATGTAACACAGCATTGTCAGGTGTACTCTCACATGACTCTATACCATTCTACAGGTATACCTTTATACAGACGCCACACCCACCTTCTCTGATTGCTGTGAAAGGTGTCCCCTCCTCCGGATTTAGACGAATCTCCTTTAGAGCTACAACACATCCCATTGCACTGTGTATACAGTCAAGAAGAATTAATACTGTTACAATGTGTGGGTAAAGTATTAAATTGACACCAAACTTACTGACTAAAGCCCTTATATACCGTTGCATATGACCCTTCACCTAG